>CAUYLG010069845.1:0-82734 GCA_963573385.1 Cacajao melanocephalus
TGCATTCTAGCCTGGGCAGTAGAACAAGAATCCTGTTCTCTCTCCCTCTTTTTCTTCCTCTTTCTTTCTCTCGTACATTCTTTTTTTTCTTTCTTTCACTCTCACTTTCTTTCCTCTCTTTTCCTTTCTTTCAAAAAAAAAAGAAAAAAGAGAAAAAAAAAAAAGTAAAATGAAAAACCCTATTGCTTGTTCATTTTAAATTTCTCACATAGCTTGGTGTACCATAAATTGTACCATGTTCTTGAAAAGGAGCTTTCCTTGTATAACAAGAAGAATAAAACTTATTGTATCCTTCCATTAGTAATTTGACTTTTGGTAACATTTTGTAAGTGAACTTTTTTGCTTCCTTTACATTCCTGCCTTCTGATAACATCTCATAGGACTCTGGGGAATATAGCCCTTCCTGCCCCAACCCTGCTCAGACAGAGAACCTGAGCAAGACCTAAGCCAACCCATGTATTCTATTTCTTTGGTCACAAGGAGGGGGACTGAGGGGAGAGAAAGAGGGACAGGACAGGGAAGAAGGCCGTAGAGAGAGAGAGAACCCCTTAAATTATGGGAGCAAAACACCAAAGAAGGAGTTCTCTTAGAAAAAAAATCATATGTATTTCTGACTCATATTAAAACTGTCTTAGTTCATTTAGTGTTGCTATAAAGAAATGCCTGAGAATGGGTAATTTATGAGGAAAACAGGCATATTTGGCTCATAATTCTGCTGCCTGGAAGACTGGGCCTCTGGTGAAAGCTGTTTCCACTCATGGCAGAAGTGAAGGGGAGCCCATGTGTGCAGAGGTCACATGGCAAGAAAGGAGGCAAGAGAGGGAGGGGAGATGCCAAGCTCTTGTTTGTTTTGTGAGACAGGGTCTTGCTCTGTCACCCAGGCTAGAGTGCAAAGGCACAACCATGGCTCACTGCAGCCTCAACCTCCTGGAGTCGAATGTTCCTCTCACCTCAGCCTCCCATTTAGCTAGGACCACGGGCATGTGCCACAATGCCCAGCTAATTTTTTAATTTTTTGTAGAGATGGGGGTCTCACTATATTGCTCAGACTGATCTGAAATACTTGCTTCAAACAATCTTCCCACTTGGCCTCCCGAAGTGCTGGGATTACAGGGTTGAGCCTCCACTCCCAGCTGCCAAGCACAACCGTCTTTCCCGGGAACTAATGAAGAATTTACCTAACCACTATACTCCTCCACCTTCCTTCCCTGCCCAAGGGAAGGCATTAGTCTATTCATAAGGGATCTGCTCCCATTACCCAAATGCCTCCTATTTTCCAACTTTGGGGATCAAACATCAACATGAGATTTGGGGGACAAACATCTAAACAATAGCATCATATATGTTTGTAACTCATATTAAAATTCTTCTTTTTCAGGAGAGAGGAAGGGAGAAGCCCTAAGCCATGGTGTTTATTAACAAGGGTGGTTCCACTGGATTTTGTGCTACAGACAAATCCATGGTAAAGTTTTCAGGCTACCTTCTGGGAGAGAAATTGATGGAATGAATTATATCCATAAGAAGGGACCAACAAAGAATATCGAATTCATAAAAATCAGTTGAAAGAACTGAGTGTGTTTATTCTAAAAAAGATATGTAAGAGGAGGTAGGAGAAAGATGTGATAAATATCTTCTGAGATTTCAAGGGCAATTTCACAAAGCAGAAATGGCCTTATTCGTGTTGTTTCCAAGGACAAGTGGCAATATTTTCTTTTCTGCCCTAATAGCCTCCTTTGAATCCTGCCTTCCACCAATCGCCAAAGCCATCCCCAGGTCGTCAGTGTCTGACATGGTGCCCGGTATACTAATGCCAGCTAGATCTAAGGAAAAAGACATGACTCGTGGCATCTGGCAGGCCTGCATTTGAACTTCAGCTTTGTTAAGAAGTATATAACCTTAGGGAATTTTCTTTAACCTTTTCTGCACACCTTCTTTATGAAATGGAGATAATTTCTCTTTTCTGGAATGGTTGACTCTCAAAAGGTGTTAGATACAAGCCAGAATTGAAGAGGATTATGGCTATTTGAATGCTTCTTGAATTACCAAGCCTCCTATCTCTAAAAAATCCAAGCAGAGACTAACTAGTTGCTTGGCAGAAGTCATTTTTCCCCCTTTGTTTATAATTTTTCCCATGTCTGTATTTAAAAATACAGGTAATATTCATTCTAATGCTAATTCACTTGTTAAACACAAGATGGCAGTCAAGGTTTAATTTTGGGGAATAAAAAAAGCTAGCACTCCTTAAAAATGCATTAAATATATAATTATGTAAACAGATAAAAACAATGTTTAAATTCAATAACCCTGAAAGGAAAAGCACAAACATCTATTAAAAGAATCTACAATGTTTTCCATATAAAGGAGATCAAACATAGGTATACCAAAAGAAAAATTACTTATCTTTTGTGAGTTAAAACATATTCACAAAATCAGACACCAAAGAAATGTAGAAAAAAATATGTATTAGCCCCTTAATTTAAAAGACAGGACAACTAAGTCCAGAATATAATTTACAAATATAAAAAAGATTTTTAATGGTATTTGATATTGCACAGATGTCTTTTTTTATATAGAAGAAAAAAAAACTAACGTTGTTTAATAATAAAATTTAACATTAAGAAAAAACAACTTTTTCACAAAAGGTAGATTTGATTGTGCTTGCACTTGGGTAGGCAATATTTTTACACTTCCCTGAACAATTTAAGCTTTTAATAAGTGCATATTAGTAGGCAAGTAAGAAACAGTTTTAATTTGCAAATAAAATTTGTGTTTATCAATAACCTCAGGAAAACTTGCTAATCTCTTTGTGCCTCCATTTCTCTCATTGGTAAATTAGAGATAATACCTATCTCCACTTTTACAGAATTTCTGGGTCATTGGGGGTTGGGGGATGAGTCTTAGGGGCGGTCATCCATTGAAAAGGAGGTTAGGAATCTTGTCTTGGGGCTGTCAGCAAGGCAAGCAAAGTGGTCTGACTTGGAGTACAGGTTGATTTGTTGTGGCTCTGAAGGAAGCTGATGGGTATTACCGTGGGTTACACTTACACATGTGACTGTCAGCTGCACAGGATGGCCAGTATGACATGAGGAAATGAAGGGAGAATGCCTGGCATACAGTAAGTACTTAGCCATGTTAGTTCCTGTTCCCTCTACACTTCTTTGGTATAAATAAGAAGCAATATTCTTTTCTAAAGCTACAATGAATGTAAACCACCACAAGAACTGATAAGTTTTATTTAGACAACTTGCTAGCTGCCAAAGCTTAGAATACTGATAAAGATTTTTCTGTTGTCACAGAAGCAATCATTAGCTAGAGTATGGCAGTAAACATAGTTTTAGATGTGTATAAGCAAGAATACTCAAAAGAACAGCTTTCGTTGCTTTCTGATTTTATATCTTTTACTATTTCTCTGGAGAACTTAAATACAAAATACTGATTATAGATTCATCCCCTTTAGCGGAAATAAAGAATATTCATGAATAGCCAAAAGACACTCAAGGCAATAGGAAAGAAAAAAGGCCTTAGGAAAACTAAACCAAATGATTGGTTAGTGAATATTTATGAGCTGCTTATAATGACAATAGGTTTCTATTAATAGTAACAAAGACTTGCAAAATTAGAGGTTTTGCATAAAATATTCATGACAGCCATTTACATTTCCAGTTTTCAATCACTGTTTCTGACTACACCTTAGAACTCTCAAAATAGAACCCTAAATCTTTACATTAGAATGAACCTTAAACGTCTGCAACTTAATTTTACTTTTCCTAAAATTAACTGCCTTCACATTTAATCCTACTCCTAGTTGAAAAAACAGGGTGAGTATGCATCTTTCAACTAACATTAGTTGAGTGCCTACTACTTGGCAGGCCCAGGCACCATGCTAAGCACAGAGAATGCAAAGGAACACTAACATCCTTGCCCTGGTTTCTCTTCATGAACAGATGAAGTTACACATCGCACATGCTGAAAGACATGGGAACAGAGAATGTGGAGAGAGGATAGCAAAACTGGGAATGCCTGAGCTTGTTAGAGACTGTTTCCACAAAAAGACATTTGGGACAGCTCTTCACATCATCCTTGTGAAGCATTTCACCAGGCAGAAGAAATGATAGAGGTGGAGTGGAGAAGGAAAAAGGACCAGAGGCATATAGGAACTACAATAAATGTAGTTATGATAAATGGTGTTTTCTAACCTGAGAAAAGGACAAATTTTACATGTTTCCGACAGATTGTTTTTATTCTCTGAAAAGTTAGGTGGCATGAACTTCCATCTCCTCCTCTCCCCAGGAACTATAATTTATTGAATGCCTATGTGTGGTGCTATATTATTTTATATATATGATTTCATTCAAGAGATCAAATGCAAAACAACTTTGCAAGGTAGGTAAAGTTACCTCCATTTAACAGATAAGGAAACAAGTTCAGAGTAAGAATTTCTCCAAGATCTGTCTGACTCTGAAGCTCATACTCTTCCCCTCATGCTGCTTCCAAAGAAAGATTTTTTTGACCTGCAAATTGAACGAGGGCCACAGTAAAGTTTTAAAAGTATGAATAATAGCAAACTTTATGAGTGCTTACCATGCACCAGATACTGTTTGAAGCATTTTACACATATTAATTTATTTAAGCCTCACACTTCCCTAGGAGGTAGGTACACTTATTACTGCCACTTAACAGATAAATCTGAGGTCCAAAAAGTCAGTGACCTTCCTCAAGGTCACAGAGCTGGTAAATGGCAGAGCCAAAATTCAAATCCAGACAGTCTGGCTCCAGTGCTCCCACGCTTAAGAGCTCCATATTCTATCTTTTAACTAGCCAAATCCTAACTCTAGACCAACAGCAAACACCTTGCTGATCCCAGGCAGAAGGTACAAAGTGGTAAAGAGGTCTTAGGACTCCAAATAATAGTGAGAAAAAAAATTCAGTGTAGCTCAAGAATAGGGTATTGATTGATGAGAGGAGGGAAGGAAGTAGCAGGAGAAACAGGTTTCTCTTTTGCTTCAATGCTATGCAAACAAAGGGTTCTCAATTTACATTTCCTGTTTTTTTTCTTGAAACAGGAAATTTCAGCATAAGAAAAGCATTTTCGAATATTAAAAACTGAGAGGTGCATAATATGGCATGCACAACCTAGACCAATTACTCATGTGCATAGATCCCCAAACATTTTCTACTTGAGTTTCTATGAATTGTCCTCTTTATCATACACCATGTATTTTGATGAAACAAGACTTTTGATAATTATTTGAAAAGAGGTTGAATTTTGCCATTCTTTAGATTTTTTAGATTTTACTATACCTCTAACATTTGCATAGTCAATATTTATGCCACAATAAAATGCAGATAAATATAATATCTTTTTAAAACTGTATTTAAATAGTGGGGTTTTTGACTAATCAGCACCAGTGTTTCAAAGCAGCAAATACCATTTGATCTAAATATATTCTCATCAACCACCAGATGGCATAAGGTGTGAGGGTTTTATTTTGACAGGGTCACTATGCACATGATAATTTGACCTGCAACTTCGAAATAATGTATTTGGAAAAATGTTCCAGCACTCAAACAGGTCACAATTATTTTAGTTGTATGTAGAAGTAGATGGATAAATTGAAAATGACATGGTTCTGCTTTTTCTAAATTTTTGGGTTCTGTGGGATGTTGGCATTACATAATGAATCGATGATCAAACAAATAAAACAGTTTTGTTAAAGGAAATAAAAAAGGAAGTCCCGTCAAAGCAAAGTTAACCTTATTCTAAGTAGGTTTCTTCAACTCCAAAAGAAACTTAAAATATGCCTTCAAGAAAAAAAAACATGCTTATACTCCTTCAAGTTTTGCTTGATAAAAACTTTTACTCTCTGTAATTTATCCTGAAAGCAGAAAAGTATATCAAATGCCAAAGCTTTTCTCTACTTTAGCTTGAAAGAAAGTTGTTACAGAATCAACAGAAGAAAGAAAATCCAACTGAAAAACTCAGTCTGAACTATATGATGTTAAAGGACAGAAAAGTATATTTTAATACACTCAATTAAAAAAAAAAATGTACTCAATTCTGGCTAGGCACAGTGGCTCATGCCTGTAATCCCAGCACTTTGGAAACCGAGGCGGGCAGATCATGAGTTCAGGAGATCGAGACCATCCTGGCTAACACAGGGAAACCCTGTCTCTACTAAAAATACAAAAAATTAGCCAGGCATGGTGGCATGCACCTGTAGTCCCAGCTACGCAGGAGGTTGAGGCAGGAGAATCACTTGAACCCAGGAGGCGGTGGTTGCAGTGAGCCAAGATCGCACCACTACATTCCAGTCTGGGCAACAGAGTGAGATTCTGTCTCAAAAAAACAAAACGAAACAAATATATATATGTGTGTGTGTGTGTGTGTGTGTGTGTGTGTGTGTATGTGTGTGTGTGTATATACACACACACACACAATTCCTCAATTGCTACACAAATTCAAAATGCAGCACGTTATCTCTATTAATCATGTCTTTCCATCTAGAAAAGAGGGCACATGGTTAACAGTAAATTGAAGAGCTAAAAACTGAGATTAATGAGAGAAATGCAAAAAACAGGATCTTTAATTCTGCAATCTTTATGGTAGCACATTCACTGAGTACCTTGGAATCAGCACACCAGAAGAAATGACTAGCACCACATAGCTAATACCACAGAACTGAAATGGCATCTTTGCTCTAACAAGATGAAGCAGAAAAACTGCCTTCAGGTGTCAAGAGACCAAAGATGAGATTAAGGTTCCTTCCTTAATGTGATCTAAGAGTCAATGATTTCTAAAGATATAATAATTTATGTTTGTATTTTGCTATATCCTTCCTCATTACATTTAATATATTTGGTTCTTGAATGAGAAATCTGTGGGAGAAGAAACAATGTTTGGAGCTGCAGAAAGGATAAAAAGCTAACTGATGATAAATAAATTTTTACTTTTAAAAAAAAGCCATTATGAAGTCACATGTTGATAAGGATGATGGAAATGAGAGTAAGAGAAATAATGAGGAGGATATTACGAGATTCTTCACTGTGGATCATGTCCCATCTCCATCTTTGGCAGCCAATATGTAGCAAAGATATTTCCTGCCTGGGTTCATATGAAAGCAGGAAATGATCCTTTCTCTTATTCTTATACTTAGAAAAGGGAGTACCTTGTTATTTCCAAGGGTTCCTTCTGTAATTTCCAAGGTGGACAGTAGAAAGTGGAATAACAGACAATTCAAGTTAAGGCACGCATTCAAGACATCTAATATTTCTTACTTTAAATTCCATTCTTTATGATGCTGTACATCCATTTTCTTCCATTTGTAATAGTGTCCAATGAATTTTGGATCTTTGAGCACTGAAATTAGAATATTAAAAAAAGAAGCTATGTATACATTCTTTAATAATAGATAAAAGTTAAAAATCATTCACTTCTTGTTAAGTTGATATGTGGCAGTACCATACACTATATAATTCAAGTCATATTTCAATGCTCAGAAACTTTCCAAATTACTTGCTTTTACTGGAACATCATAATGTTAGATATTGTTTGAAATAGGTAGATTGTGACTTGGAAGTTTTTTTCATTATAATGAAAAACATTATATATCCTTTAGAGTGTTAAATAAAATTTACAGGAGACCATTGTTTTGGACTGAGCACGTACCCTGGGCATTAACAGACCAAACCAAAATGGAGTCACTCGTGCTGTCATGCAATAAAACTGAAACTTTAAGGAAGCAGGAAAATCTTAAACAGCCCAGTTTTTTTCAAAAGAAAAGATTCACAGCCACCAGTCAGAAGGGGCCCAGTCAACTTGAAGTGGCATGATAAGGAAGTCCCCTGTGCTTTAACCCTTACAAGGAAAGTAACTGAAGTGCCTTATGTTAACCAATCCATTTTTTGTATTATTCTGTTTTCTCACTCCTGCTCTAGCTACCTTATGAGAATTAACTGCTCTGCTGTGCTCCAGAGAGCACTTATCTATTTTTAAGATGAGATGCTGCCTGATTCACGAATTACTAATGCAAGTCAATTAGCTCTTTAAATTTATTGAAATATAGCCAGCCAACATGGTGAAACCCCATCTCTATGAAAAATACAAAAATTAGCCAGGCCTGGTGGCACACGCCTGTAATACCGGCTACTCAGGTGGCTGAGGCACAAGAGTTATTTGAACCCAGGAGTCGGAGGTTGCAGTGAGCTGAGATCACACCACTGCACTCCAGCCTGGGTAACAGAGCGAGACCCTCTCTCAAAAATAAATAAAAATTTAAAAAGAAGAATTTTGCTTTTAGCAACAATAATGAAGAGAGTATTAAACTAACTCATATAAAACCCAGATATCATAGTTTAACAAAATTCTAATTCAAATTGAAATTTTGAAGTTGGAAATGACATTAAAGACCTTGCTTGATCTTTCACAGAGCAAGAATCTCCAACAGATGATCATCCAGGCTCTGAACAAATTACTTGTCAACTACAGAAAATGCACCACTTTGTAGTTAGAAGATGCCCACTCTATTGGCAGGTAAGTGTTACAATGTCCTTCCTGAATCTGACTGCAGCGAGTTTCCACTAGTCTTGGTTCTAACCTCTGGAGTGACACTAAGTTCATCCCTCTCCTACAGGAGACAGCCCTCTAATAGCTCACAGGGAAGCCTCAGTTCTTTCAACTGTTTCTTAGGATATGATTTTCTAGAAACTTAACCATCCTTAATTTCCTGGTGATAAACTCTTTAATGTTCCTATTAAAGTTTGTGTCCAGAACTGGATCAATTGGTTTGAAGCAAAGATGCAAATGGGCTTACTACCTCCCTTGCTCTGTGCTCTATCAATTCAGCTCAGACCTGCATTAGTATTTTCCGGAATTCACATTACATCACCACTGGCTCATAAGTTTGTGGTTAATTACAAGCCTAGGCCTTCAATCAAATTCACATAAGATTTATTAAAAACCTACTATGTTTAAGGTACTGGTAATTTTTGCATGAAATATTATTAGGCCAGATCATATGCCCATATATACTTCATCTCTTTTCCTATTTCTTATTATTGTTCTGAGCTTAGCTTACAGTCTTGAATTATTTAACCAGCTAGATGCTCTCCACCAGTCTTGGCCTTGTCTGGGGCCACCTTCTTCTTCTCCTCCTCCTCTTCTTCCTTCTTCCTTCTTCCTCCTCCTCCTCTTCTTCCTTCTTCCTTCTTCTTCCTCCTCCTCCTTTTTCTTCCTCCTCCTCCTCCTCTTCCTCTTCTTCTTTTCTTTTTTTTTTGAGATGGGGTATCACTCAGTCACCCAGGGTGGAGTGCAGTGGCATGACCATAGCTCACTGCCACCTCGTGTTCCTGAGCTCAAGGGATCTTCCCACTCAAGACTCCCAAGTAGCTGAGACTATGGGCACATGCCACCATGCCTGGCTAATTTTAAAATTATTTGTAGAGATGGAGTCTCACCATTTTGCCCAGGCTGGTCTCAAACTCCTGGGCTCAAGCAATCCTCCTGCTTTGGCCTCCCAAAGCATTGGGATTACAGACGTGAACCACCATGCCCAGTCTGGGGCTTTCTTCTTAATAATGATTAATTTACCCCTTTTAGCTTGATGACATTTGCCACTGATAGAAAAAAAAAAAACACTGTAACTGAATCGTTTCCCTTTTTATATGATTTTTATGAGCAATGTTTTTGTCTGTTCCTTATTTTCTTGCCTCAAACAGATGTAAGCATATATACATGCATATTCTCATAGACTTTATTAACATTTTTTATTGGTATTTGAATATATACTCCTCCCTTCCATTAAAGAAGTAAATCTTAGCTCCCCAGAGTTCTTGTGAAGTTTCATTTTTTCCTTTAGATGATTATAATAATTAACATTAGCAGATTTTTTTTTTTTACAGTCTCACTCTGTCGCCCAGGCTGGAGTGCAGTGGTGCAATCTGGGCTTACTGCAACCACTACCTCCCAGGTTCAAGCGAATCTCATGCCTCAGCCAGCAAGTAGCTGGAATTATAGGTGTGCACCACCACACCTGGCTAATTTTTGTATTTTCAGTAGAGATGAGGTTTCATCATGTTGGCCAGGCTGGTCTCAAATTCCTGGCCTCAAGTGATCCACCTGCCTTGGTCTCCCTAAGTGCTGGGAATATAGGCGTGAGCCACTGTATCCAGCCAGAATTTTTACTGTTTGCTGGGCACACGTAAAATAGATATGGTTATCATCAGAATACCCATTGTACAGGTGGGCAAACAGACATAGAGAGGTTGAGTAATGTCTTCTCATTGGGACTCTCCATTACTCTTAGCCAAAATTTAAAATTTAATCTCTCACGAATGCTATTTCCTTTAGAGGTTTCTATTTAAGGATAATTCATATCTTTGCTTAAACTTTTTGAGATTGCCTTTCCTCATTTTATATTTGAATATGTATGCCTGTCTCTTCCTTATATATTATGAAATCCCAAATGACACGGTCATCTTTCCTGAATCGTCTCATTCGTTTTATATCATTGACTCATTTTCTTCATTGCTTTCTCCATCATCTGAGAGATGAAAATGCCACAGTACTTTGTACAAACTTTTAACACTTCTCATATTTTATCCCTATGATTTTTTTCACTCATCTGTCTCCTACCAATTGCCTGTAAACTCCCTGAAGAGCTTAACACAATACATGTCTTCTTGTCTCCCACACATAGCCAATTGTCTAAATATAGAAGATGCTCAACGAATGACACTGATTGGAGAGAAACAACAAAAGAATGAGGACAGGAGAGAGACGGAGAGAAGAAAGGAACCATGTAACTTAAGCAGAAGTTCTTCAAGTTGAAATTCCCTCATCACTACAATATCTTGCATGTGTGGCAGTTTTGTTGCAATCTGTGGTAGGAAAGCATCCTCTATTGCCTCCACAGTATAGTTCTTCTTCCTTTTCTGTTGTGCCTTCTGCAGATTCCAGGGCATTGCTTCTACTCTGCTTTTTTTTTTTTTTTTTTTTTTTCTGTAATACTCCTCTTGTCCAGCATCTGTAGAGGCTGCCCTGAATTTTTTTCCCACTACTAGAATGGTCACATTCTTGCCTCAGCATGTCCTATTTTCACACATGCTCTCTCATGCTAACCATAGAGCAACATAAAGTAGGATGGAATATTTTTGTCAATCAATAGAAATGAAAACCAAAGTACAAACAGTTAAGTGACTACCTTAAATTCACTTACCTACATATGGTAAAACTGATACAGGGCTAAGGAATTTCTAACTTCTGACATCATGCTCTTCCCACTAGGGCCTTCCCAGCCTTGGATGCACATTGTAGTCACCTGGGGAGCTTTAAAAACTACTACTGCCTGGTCCTACTCCCAAAGATCCTGATGTAATTGGTCTTGGGTGTGCCCTCTATATTGAAATTTTTACAAGCTCCTCAGGTGGTTCTAATGAGCAGTCAAGACTGAGAACCACTGCATTAGAGTCAGATGATACTGCTTCTTGTATCTAAATGTGTTTTGGAGACACTTGCCCTTATTGATGGCTTAAAGACTCAAAGAATAAAAGTCTCCTAGGGTGAAGCAAACATCCCCATCATGCTTCAGGCTGTTTGGTCTGTCTTGATGACAGCAAGCAAACATCAGGAAGCCTAGACTTAGTATTACAGAGTACACTGGTCTGGAGGAATTCTTTTCCTCTAACATAAACATTTCCTTATGGGGATCATATTCTGTCATTAAGGCACTGTTGCCCACAACCATATGTACTGGTTTGTTCTCTGCCAAATCTTTTACTTGCCATTCTATAGCAATGGAGAAAGAACAGTGGGTCCTTGGTACATTTTCCATGATTGCCTATGCTTATGAACTAAAAATCATAGTTATTTACAAATATGCTGCACGTACTTCTGAGTTTGAATTTAAATCTCACACATACAGAGATAACAATTTGTTGTCATATTATGGAGGCAGTAGAGTATCAGAGAAAGAGCAACAAACGTGGAGTCAGAAGATGTGGTTCAAGTCTCTGGACCACAGCCTACCGAATTAATAACATGCGTACTTACTGAGAACTCACTACATGCTAGGCACTCATTTAAGTGCTTCAACTCTATTCAGTATGTGCTGTGATTATTCTCATTTTATGGAGGAGAAAACTGGGACACAGAGAGGTTAAACTCTTAACCAAAGTCACACAGCTAGTAAATGGCAGATCCAGGATGAAACTCTGGTAAATCTGACCCCAGGATGTACGTTGTTTACCAACATATGATATTCTCCCTCACATGTATGACCTTAGGTAAATTACTTAGCTTTTCTGGTCTTACATTTCTTATCCTAAAACAAAGTAATAATAGTAATAATAATAATACCTGGCACATAGGGTTGATATACCACTATGCAGGACACATGTTAGGTGTTTAATAATACTGGTTGAATAAATGAATAAAAGAATGATAGACTGGGATGGCTAAAAATAGATATATTTCATAAACTGCATTATACAAGAATAAACTTACTATTATTATGATACCAACAACTATATATAGATTTGTGGCACAAGATAGGGAAAAGAGTTAATACCCAAAATCAAAATTTAAGTACTTGCCACTATTCGTAAAAGATAAAGCTCTTAAAAATATGCACAAGAGTTTAATAATCTTTCCAATGCTAAGAATGTAACTGTAGAAAATGAAGTTACTAGAAGTTTCTCTTTTATTTCTGAGTAGTTGAAGAAGCATTCTATAATCTAAAAGCTCCATCTTTATTATTGCCAGGAAATTAGGCCATTAAAAAGGATAGTGTTGGATCTCATCCAGCTGGACTATCAAAAGATAAAATGGCCAGCAGCACATGTGAAGTTTACATTTAATTTTTTTAAATTAAGTGCTGGTTATTATTCAAGGAAAGCTCTTGAAACATTCTTACAACAATTCCCTAGGGGAAGAAAAGGCAGGGTGATTGTGAAATCATGCACCAAGTGCTAGATTCAAAGTCTCAGAAATTCTTTAGGGCTAGAGATAATGATGCCCAGTTATTGCCTTTACGAACAGGGATGAATTACATACTAGGTTAGTGACAGATGCAGAAACAACAAAATTAAACATTTCGGGGGCCAAACTCTTTTTGAGGAAGAAACTGTGGTCAGTGGTTGCCTTATTATTTCCTTCCATTTTCAATTATTCTTTATTGCAAGACAAGCATTCCCAAATCTCCTTAAGTTTTGGCACATGCTTCTATTTTTTTTCTTCCTCTACCAGTTTGGTGTTTCTAAGTGGCCCTATATATTTACATGTTATTCTAGAAAGCACCATCCTGTAACAATCTATTTTTTGGTGGAAGAAGTTTGACTCTGAGTGGTTCCCTAGAGTGTGCCAATTAATGTCTCTCAACTGTAATTAAGGGTTATTTCCCCCGAAGCCTATATGAGCTTCTCAGTACCTCATACATAGCAGGTACACACAGCAGATGTGTTTGCTGAATTGACTAAGCCGCATTAACAAATCTGTGACCAGAATTAACCATTAAAGTACTCTGGTATCAAAATAATTAATATTTTATACTGATAGAACTGCTAAAGATTGTATATCTCGATGTACCTTAAATTATTTTGACCTATGAGCAAGGATGGTAACATATAATCACAAAATAATTGCAGCCGACCTCATGAAAGAACATGTGATTTCTTAAAAGTTATTGATCTAATTTACGTTTTAAGAATATTTATTAAGCTTAGTACTATTTTTTGCCCTCATTTGTGCCTTGAAACTAGATACTATTTTTCATGAAACTATCACAATGATGAGATGAAATATATTGAGACCTCAAATTAAGGCAATGGTTATGGGGGCGGAGTAGAGTGGAAGCATTCATAATGTTGCAGGACATAAAATCAATAAGACTTAATCAGAGAAATTGAGAGATGTAGGAAACTTCTAAGATTCTGGCTTAGGTAAGAAAATGTAAAAATGGTCATCTACCACTAACCAAGAGAGCAAATAAAGGAAGAAGGATAGATTCGGGCAACATGATGAATTCACTTTGAGACATCTTGAATATGAGATACCTATAATACATATAGGTGAGATGTTCCCTGTACAGTTATAAATATAACTGCATGTAAAAGTTGGAAGAGGGGTCTGGCTAGAGATGCAGCTTTAGGAATCACTGGCATGTAGGCAGTCATGGTAGTGGAAGAGGTCTGTCAGAGTAAGTAGAGAGGACTGAATGAAGAAGTTATTGCCAAGGGGAGAGGCAGCGGAATGCTTAGGCAGGGAGATGAAAAAGCATGGATGTATGGTGTCCTGTAAATCAAGGAGAGCACAGCTAATGAGAGTGCAAGTAAGAAGAGGACTAAAATGTAATCGTTGCATCTGGGAACTCAGAAGTCTCTGCTACTGCAGAATGCACCATTTTCGAAGGACAGCTGAAGCAAAGTCATATTTCAGTAAGCGTATGCAGACTGGATAACCTAACTTTCATCCAGATAATGAAATAGCACTCTAAAGATCCAATTAAATAGAGCCAGAAAGTCGTCCAACTCTCCCATTCTGTCTTTTTAGGTCCTAATGATGGTAACAGATGATTTTTCCTTTTAGGTTGATATAATTGAACAGCCCTACGTTCTTATGTTTTCTCGCTAAATTTCTACCTGATGTTTCCTGTGGCTTAGAAGAGAAATAAAAAGGTTCTCTCTGGTGTGAAGGCTTTTCTCTGTGGTAAAGGGAGTAAAGTAAACCTCATCAGATTGAGAGCTTTTCTGTTATTCCTCCGATTGACTATCTCTCTTTTAGCTTTTAATCTGACTTCAGTCCAGGGATCTATACAACTTTGATTCATCTTTGAGAGGTTAAGGCAGGAGGATTGCTAGAGGACAGGAGTTTCAAACTAGTCTGGACAACATAGTGAGACCCCTATCTCTAAAAAGTAAAAATAAAAAAATTAGCCATGCATGGTGGCTTTTGCCTATAATCCTAGCTACTCAGGAGGCTGAAGCAGAAAGATTGCTTGAGTCCAGGAGTTTGAGGCTGCAGTTAGCTATGATTGCACAACTGCACTCTAGCCTGGGTGACAGAGTGAGACCCTGTCTCTAAGATAAAAAATTAAAATTAAAAAAATTAAAAAAAAATAATAGTTGTTGAATGAATAGTTTATAGCACCTACAGAGAAGTTTATTACTCTTCCCTAGCAGATGTGTGCCAATTAGTCTTTGAAAGCAAGATAAATGTTAACAGATTAACATATACCAAAAGGACATAGGATAAGAATAGTTCACCTTACATGGAGTTCTGTAGTATTCTGTGGCTGTTGATGTAGCTATTCCAGACCATATCTGGTAGTAATCACTAAATAGGACTCCTTTAATTGATCTGAAAATAGAAATAAAAATCAGACAATGGGTAGTTTGTAAATTTTCTCTTTAAAATTATTGTATTGTTATGTGGACTATTCACATAATATCTTGTCACAAGATATTAAACTGACTTGCAAATTATAACATGTATTTTTAACAAATGTATCCAACATAATGATTTCAGCAATAATGAATACAAATCACAAAAAAGAAAATGTCCAAATCATTTTTCAATAATATAAATATGGACCCATGTGTATATTATAAAAAGAAAAATACAGGTTTAAGACATCTTCCTTTCATGACAAACATTAAAAAATAACTTTAGGCAAAGCATTATACCTGTCAATTTCTCATTCTGTAATAAACAATAAACATCTTCCTTGAACTTCTATGCCAAATTCTAGTAAAAAACCTTTATTTCTTATAATGAGGCCAGAATACAAGCATTAGAATTGAGATTAGTTTAGTTTTTACAGAGAATCTGTCTATTTTCAAAGAGGGGAAAAACAACTCTTTCCTAATACTCCTGCCTCCTACTTCTCTCCCTCCCTGGGCTGACATTACTATGTCCTAATGGAGACCAAAGATTGTTATTAGGTGTTAAAGGGGAACTGTAAAGCAGTCCCTTAAATAACTGCATTTCAAGCATTTTTCCCACAGACTTTCTAAATGCAGAGATTCTCAAGACTCTGTAAACAAAATATTACTTAAGCATATTTTTTCAGACATGTGAAATCACTACTTAACTGGCTTAAACAGACGCTTAAACATCCAATGCAATATGCCTTATGCCTGTTTTCCAATTTAAGTTCTTAGCTCTTTGGAAGAAGAAGCAAGTTTTCAGTCAGAACAAGTATATTAGCATTAGTTTTTCTAGGTAAATCATAGATACCTTAAACTAAGTTTTTGACTCAACTTTGAAATTAATAGGGCATTATCTAAATGTGTTAGTTCATTCATTTATTTAAATAACAATAAGGACACCTAATTTTAAGACTAACATTTTTTGAATGTGTTATTACTTTTACAATCACACCTAAGTAGAAATGTGAAATCTGGGCAAGATAAATTAATAATTACTATTATTGCTTCCAGAGGTGCAAGTTGTGCTGTAGACAACTAAATGATATACTAAACTAACATGAATTTGCCAATGAAATGTCTCAGCATTTGGCAACAGAGGTAACAGAATGAAAGGCTGCATTATATCTCTTGCATGAAAAAGCTTGTGATCAATTTGCTGTCACAGATCATTTAGCAGACAACAATGACTCAAGAGGAAGGAAACTGTCAACACACTGTCTCGTGAAAAAAAATACACCATCTTCAGGCACAATCATCTCCATTGTTTTTTGTCTGTTTGACCACGACCCATGACCCTTTCCCTTCCCAAGGGTGTCCTGTTCAATTTCAAACTGTTAGCCTTCAGGGGCTTTCTGTTTTTTCCTCCATAATAATTAAAAATATTACCCTAAAAGGTATAACTTTAGTGTGGTTTGAATATACAAAGCAAAATGTCTTATACATTTGGGAGTATTTGAATTTTCAATTCTGTAAAGGAAACAGTCCCTTAAAAAAAGAGAACAGTAACTATATTTTACTATTACTCAGATAAACTAAGCTTACAGGGATATATACAGCATAAAAATACATGTGTCTATAGTTTCAACCAATAATGGGAATTTACTGAGCATTATCATTGACATTATGAATACAAAAAAAGTAGAAGACATAAATTTATTTTATTATTATTTTTAAATATATTTTATTGCACTTTAGATTCTGGGGTACATGTGCAGAACATACAGGATTGTTGCATAGGTACACACATGGCAATGTGGTTTGCTGCCTCCATCCCCATCACCTATATCTGGCATTTCTCCCCATGTTATCTGTCCCCAACTCCCTACCTCCCACTGTCTCAGTCCCTCCCCTAGCCCCCAACAATAAACCCCAGTGTGTGATGCTCCCCTCCCCATGTCCATGTGTTCTCATTGTTCAACACCCACCTATGAGTGAGAATATGTGGTGTTTGATTTTCTGTTCTCGTGTCAGTTTGCTGAGAATGATGGTTTCCAGATTCATCCATGTCCCTACAAAGGACATGAACTCACTGTTTTTTACGGTTGCATAGTATTCCATGGTGTATATGTGCCACATTTTCCTTGTCCAGTCTATCATTGATGGGCATTTGGGTTGGTTCCAGGTCTTTGCTATTGTAAACAGTGCCAGAATGAACATACGTGTGCATGTGTCTTTATAATAGAATGATTTATAATCCTTTGGATATATAGCCAGTAATGGGATTCCTGAGTTAAATGGAATTTCTGTTTCTAGGTCCTCGAGGAATCGCCACACTGGAAGACATAATTTTAAACTGAACATTAGAATTTGTTATCCTGTTGGAAAAATAAGATACATACCTGGACTAGTGAATTGAACAGCTTTATATATTAACACAATAAAGTGTTACATGGTTTAACAGAGACATTTGGAGAATATAATTACAGTTACTTCTCTGCTCTGGCACTGGCAATAAGCAAAGAAGTCAGAGGAGGGAGATGTAACTTTTTTTTAAGTCATCAGGCAAAGAGTCATTTGGACTACAGGTCTGGAAAAAAATAAGGGGGCACTCTAGGCCAAGGGAAGAGTATTAGTAATTGTTCAGATGGGAGAGTGCATGGCATGTGGATATGTACGTACAGAGGATGTTGGGGGAAGAAATAATCGTAATAAGACAATTGACTAGAATGGAGAGTTCAAATTCAGAGGAGTTGAAATTGATAAAAGAAGCGAAACTGGGCTGTGCAGTGTCCTCAAATTTAGGCAGAGAACAGGTTAGAGTTGATTCAGTAATCTTGATTTGTTGGGTAATAGCCATGAGTAGTTCCTGAATAAGGCAAGTAAATTATGAAATCCATGTTGGAGCAAGACTTTTCCTTGAAAGTAATAAGCAGGGTGGAGTATAGAAGAGAGATTAAATGCAAGGGGACCAGATAGGAAACAAACATAGTAATTCAAGAATGAGCCACTGAGAGCTAATAGCAGAGTGGCAGCAAAGGTTATTAAAGGGAGATGAGTCGAAGGCAACACTAAAAAATTGACTGGACTGGTTGGTTGCCTGACAGGGTGTGGAAAGTGAAGGAATATTACAGTCAAATATTCTTCTAAAGCCCAGAAGTCTGGTTAGTTTTTCTGTTAATAGAAAGCATCAAGAGAAACTGAAGTAAAATGTGAGTTTAATTTTAGACATAGATTTCAGGTGATGATAGTACAGACAAGTCAAAATGATCTTCAGGAGTGTGATTAGGACACTGAGATTAGAAATAAGAAATTTGAGTTAAATCAACAAAATCAGTGATAGATGAAGCCACTAGAGAAAACAACCTCCAAAAAAGTAAGTATTTTGAAAAGAAAGAGCAGAAACCAACTTACAATTAAGAGGAGCCAGTGAAGGAAAGAGAAAAGTTCATTAAGTGAAGAAGAAAATCATGGCTATTTCATGGAAGCAACATCCCAACCATAACCAAAGCCTAACAATTAAACCCCTAAATATCTCTGGTTGGACCCTTTCTTTCCATCATGGCCTAGTTGCGTAGTATCATGGATAAGAGTACAGGGTCTGGAATCAGCTGGCCCGGGTTAAAACCCTCTGGCGCTTCTACTTGTTAGCTGTGTGGCTCTGGAGCAAGTTACTTAACCTCACCAGGTCTGTTTCCCCATCTATAAAATCAAGAAATAAAACTTTCTCAAGTGGTTGTTGTGAGCATTCAATGAAATCATGCATGAAAACAGCCAAGTTTAGCACCTCGTCAGCACTTAGTGTCAGCTGGTCTCCATTGCCTTGGTAAGTACTTCATCATTTCTCTCCTATTAACTCTAAAAACAGCTTCCTTGTAGTTTTTCTACTCCTAACTCTCCCTATTCTATGTTATCATACCTCTGCTTGAGAACCATATTTGGTACTGAGGCGGGCGGATTATCTGAGGTCAGGAGTTTGAGACCAGCCTGGCCAACATGGTGAAACCCCCGTCTCTACCAAAAATATAAAAATTAGCTGGTCATGGTGGCGTGTGCCTGTGATCCTAGCTACTCGGGAGGCTGAGGCAGGAGACTTGCTTGAACCTGGAGGCAGAGGTTGCAGTGAGCTGAGATCGCGCCACTGCACTCCAGCCTGGGTGACAGCGCAAGATTCTGTCTCAAAAAAAAAAGAAAAAGAAAAAGAAAACCACATTTGGTTATATAATTCTATACAAAGACATCTAAATACTTTCAAATAGAACTTGAGGCTCTTCACCATCTGGCCTTTTCCATCCTTTTCTTCTGTTATCCATCCCCACATCCTGAGGCTCCATCACACAGAATTTCCTACTAATCTGAGCACACCATGGGATTACACTCCTCTTCCTGTGAAAGCTGTTCTAGAGACTCTTGTCTCCTCTGTGCCTGTCAAACTCTTACTCATCAAAGTTTGGATTCAGGAAAAATATTTTGCATATAAAGGTTGTCATAGTGGACATTGTAGTTGCCTCCTCAACAGCTCTTGCATTCTTCCCCCATTATGTAGATACCATACTCTCTGACGGGACTCACCCCACTGCTGGCTCTAAATCACAGCCTGATGGGTTCAGGGCTGTCTGACCATGATGCCTAATTCAGGAACAGTAACATGATCTAAAAAGATCCAATTAGAGCAAAGTTATAGTCGTTTTCTAGTACATCTTGATATCTAGGGGCATCAATGCTCTAATTTTGTTCTTCAAGATTGCCTTCTTATTCTATGTCCTTTTCACTTTTAGATATATTTTAGAGTCCGCTTACAAATTTCATAAAAAAAAAAAAACTGCAGGATTTGGATTGAGATTGAATTGAATCTACAGTTTAATTTGGGAAGAATTGACAATATAATAATATTGAGTTTTTCCCAAGCCACAAACATTGGCTATTTCTACTTCTTTGGGTCTTTTACATTTTCTCTCAGAATATTTGTGGTTTCAGTACAGATGTCTTCTACATGTTTTGTTACATTTGGATGCTGCTGTAATTTATAGTTTTAAAATTTCAGTTTCTACCTGTTGATTATGAGTATATAGAAATAAAGTTGATGTTTAATCTTAACTTTAATCTTGTACCATGAGTCTTTGCTAAATTCACTAATTAATTTTCAAGTGTTTTATATTCATTTGGATTTTACTATGCACATATATGCACATAAATCATGTTATCTATGAATAAAGATAATTTGCTTCATCCTTTCCAAACTTTAAATTTTTTATTTCTTTTCCTTGCCTCATTGCACTGGCTAGGACTGCCAGTACAATGCTGAATAGAAGTGGTGATAGTAGACATACTTACCTTATTCCTAAACTCAGAAGAAAAGCATTCAACATTTCACATTTTAGTATGAGGTTGGCTGTTGAACTTTCGTAGATTCCCATTACAAAATAAGGGAATTTCTATTTCAGTTTGCTAAGATTTTTTTTTATTATTATGAATGGGTGTTGAAGTTTAACAAATACTTTTACTGAATTCACTGAGATAATTTTATGGCTTTTTCCTTTATTTGGCTAATAAAATGTGTTACCCAAATTGATTTTTGAATATCAGACCAATCTTGCTTTCTTATAATCAGTCCCATTTGGTCATTGTTATCCCTTTTTAGTTATCAGTGTATTCAATTCACTAATATTTTGATTAGAATTGATGAACTTATGCTAATAGGAGTTATTGACCTATAATTTCCTTTCTTGTAGTAATCTCAGGATTTAGAATCTGAGTTTAGAGGTTTAGAAATATAGTCATTTTCTCTACTCACTGAAAAGTTTGAATATTTTTTTAAAAAAAAGTATTCAAAAGTATTTTAAAGATAACTGAATATCTTTTTCTTTTTTTAAGAGATGGGTTGTGCTTGCCTCAGCAGCACATATACTAAAATTGGAACGATACAGAGAAGATTAGCATTACCCTTGTGGAAGGATGACACACAAATTCATGAAGCATTCCATATTTTTAATTACAGATGGATTAAAGATTTAAACATAAAACCTAACACCATAAAAATCTTAGAAGAAAACCTAGGCAAAACCATTCAGGACATAGGCATAGGCAAGGACTTCATGACTAAAACACCAAAAGCATTGGCAACAAAAGCCAAAATAGACAAATGGGATCTAATTAAACTTAAGAGCTTCTGTACAGTAAAAGAAACACCACTAGAGTGAACTGGCAACCAACAGAATGGGAAAAAATTTTTGCAATCTACCCATCTGACAAAGGGCTAATATCCAGAATCTACAAAGAACTAAAACAGATTTACAAGAAAAAAACAAAGAAACCCATTCAAAAGTGGGCAAAGGAAATGAACAGACACTTTTCAAAAGAAGACATATATGAGGCCAACAAACATATGAAAAAATGCTCATCATCACTGGTCATTAGAGAAATGCAATCAAAAGCACATTGAGATACCATCTCATGCCAGTTAGAATGGCAATCATTAAAAAATCTGGAGACAACAGATGCTGAAGAGGATGTGGAGAAATAGGAACACTTTTACACTGTTGGTGGGAGTGTAAATTAGTTCAACCATTGTGGAAGACAGTGTGGCGATTCCTCAAGGATCTAGAAATAGAAATTCCATTTGATCCAGCAATCCCATTACTGGGTATATATCCAAAGGATTATAAATTGTTCTGTTATAAAGACACATGCACACGTGTATTCATCGCGGCACTGCTTACAACAGCAAAGACCTGGAACCAACCCAAATGCCCATTGATGATAGACTGGACAAAGCAAATGTGGCACATATACACCATGGAATACTATGCAGCCATAAAAAATGATGAGTTCATGTCCTTTGTAGGGACATGGATGAATCTGGAAACCATCATTCTCAGCAAACTGACACAAGAACAGAAAACGAAACACCGCATGTTCTCACTCATAGAACAATGAGAACACATGGGCACAGGGAGGGGAACATCACACACTATGGTATGTTGGGGGATGGGGGGCTAAGGGAGGGACAGCGGGGTGTGGGGAGGTTGGGGAGGGATAACACTGGGATAAATGCCTGATGTAGGTGATGGGGGGATGGAGACAGCAAACCACCATGGCATGTGTGTACCTATGCAACAGTCTTGCAAGATCTGTACATGTACCCCAGAACTTAAAATATAATTAAAAAAAAAAAAAAAAGAGATGGGTCTCATAATATTGCCCAGGCTGGTCTTGAACTCCTGGGCTCAAGAAATCCTTCCACCTTGGCCAAACAGCTGGGATTACAGGCCCAAGCCACCTCACCTAGCTTGAATACCTTTTTAAAATAAGTTTTACTGAAGCATAATTTACATCCAATGAAGTGCACATGTTTTAAGTGTACAGATTGATGAGTTTTGATACAAAAGTGTACACCTGCATGACCATTACCCCAAACAAGATGTAGACTATTTTCATTATTTCAGAAAATTTCCTACTGCCCCTTCCCAGTCAATCTCCCTTGACGTTGTGGGCAATCACCGATCTGATTAATCTGACAGATTAGTTTTGCCTGTCCTAGAACTTCACATAAATTGACTCATACAGTATGTATTCTTTTGTTATTGTGTTTTTTTTCACTCAACATAATGCCTGCATATTTATTCTCTATTGTTGCATGTGTCAATAATTTATTCATTTTTATTTGCTGAGCATATTCTATATATTAATATAGCACAATTTATTGATGCATTCAACTGTTGATGGACATTTTGGTTGTTTCTAGTTTGAGATGTTATAAATAAAGCGGCTATAACACTTGTGTACAAGTTATATCTTCTTTTGAACACACATTTTTCATTTCTTTTAGGTAAATACTTAGGAGTAGAATTACTGGATTATAGAAAAGGTAATGTTTGACATTATAAGAAACTGTCAAACTGTTTCAAACTGGTTGTGGGCATGTAAAGTGGTAAAACAATGTGTGCAGCAATGCATGAAGGCTCCAATGACTCCATATCTTTAACAACAAATGGAATTATTCATCTTAATTTAAGTCAATGGCGTCTTCTTCATCTTTTCCATCTCAGTAAACAACAGCAGTACCCACCCAGTTCAACCCCAAAACTAGTAATTATCCTTGGTCCCACTTTTTCTCACACCCCACATTGAATCAGTAATTCTCCTTCAGCGCAAGCCTTTAATGGACTCATTTCCCCTCCTCCATACCTATGCCCAAACCCTTGACTGAACCACCATTGTCTTGCCCCAATCAACGGAAATAACCTAATAACTCTTCCCCCTGCTTCCACCTTAGATCCTTCACAAACCATTGCCCTCATAGCAGTTAAAAGTATTCCTTTTAAAAGGCAAATCTTATTCTGTCTCTCCCTTTCCTAACAGCTGTTCAACTGTGTCCCAATTTCCTTACCTGGTATAATAAAATTAATCTAAATTCCTTACATGGTTTATAAAGTCCTAAGTGATTTAGCCCAGCCTACTTCTCTTACCTCCATCTACCTCTCTTGTCTTTTCCCCCTTGCTATGTTCTAGCAACAGGAGACTTCCTACTGATTTCTCTAACACACCATGCTCATACTCAATTTAGGGTCCTCACATCACTCCCTCCCAAATTTTTACTCCATTTTTCTTTCAATTTCACAAATCTCGATTTTTTAAGATAATATCATCTACAAGTTTACCTCATAATAAGGTTCTTGAGTTATCTTTGACTAAAGTTATTACAATTGCTTTCTATGTACTTAACTCATTTAATCTTCATAGCAATTCTATGAAATCAGTACTATTATTACTAGCATTGAATATATAAAGAAACTAAGATACAGAGAAATTAACTTTTCTTAGTCACATAGTAAATGGAAGAATTGGGATTCTCTCACTTGCTATTCTACAAATGCCTCTCAGTTTTGTGTGTGTGTATGTGATAATACCACATACAGTGTTTTATAATGCACCCTTTTCATTTACTTTCTTATTGCGGTAAAAACACAAAACTTTAAAATTATCATCGTAACCATTTCTGAGTGTACAGTTCAGTAGTGTTAAGAGTAGTTACAATGTTGTGCAAGAGATCTCTATAACTTCTTCATCTTGCAACACTGAATTTCTATGTCCAACTTTTCACTTACTTTTAATGTTGACTAATATGTTTCCAGAATCATATCCAAAGGCTACTTTTTGGACATTATTGCCTAAACCAACATTTATTTAATCAATCAGTTTTATTGCACAATCTGTTTTCAATTTCTCATTAGATATAATTCTATGATTAACATTTTTCTAACCTCTATATGTTTAAATAATTTTAGAATCTCTATAATCTTTAAAGAAACATTTCTAGAAGTGGAAATGCTGTGTTGAAGGCATGCATTTGTCTTAGGATTTTTAACATAAAATGCAAACGTTACACTCTTCTGTCTGTATCCCTCAAGTTTTGTCTTGTGCCTGCCCCTTTAAATGATTTAGCTACGCATACATCGATGTATATTTAGCATGCTCATCAATCTTTCATTTTCCTCTCCTCTCTTGATTATCTAGCAACCAATCCTTTCCTCTTCTGGTTTTTATCTCAGCTCCTGATAATCTTACTTTGGTTGCCCCTGGCATTCACGATTCATATTAACTTTTCATTCAGGTTGTCAAAATGCCTTCCCCTGGGTCAGACTGTGGGAAAGATGTCCTGTTATACCTCCATGCTTTTGAATGTGTTATTCCCTCTCTCTAGGATCCCCCAGCCCCATAATCTATAGATGAATCCCTATTCTGCCTTTAGAAGTCACCTGGGCATCACCTTCTCTGAAAGCTGGTCTTTATGTGTTCCTCTCCCAATCCCTGCCAAGCCTGAGTAAGATGTTTCTCCCTCTGTGCTCCCCCAGCATCTTGATCTTACCTCTACCATAGCACTTACTATATTATATTTATGTACTACAACAGTAAACAGGCATGGCTCAATGTTGATTGCATTTAAACGAGGCAGTTCCATTTAAAGAAGTGGCTCCAGAGATGAATGACACAGTGAAAAAAATGAAGGCCTCTGAAGGAAGCTTAGAAAAAATAAAAGCCACAGGGGAAAAAGTTTCTGTTAAATATGACTTATTTCAGATATGATTCAATCTGCCCTCAGAATTCTTCCTGTAGTCACGATCTTGATACCTTCCCTGTGGTCTTCCAACTACATCCTCTGGTGGCAAATGCTCTCTACATTGTCCATTAGGCTGGACAGGTCTACTTCTTGCACTGCCTCCCTGTCAGAAGAGGAACATCTGCTGATACCATGCAACAATGAATACAAAATAAAACAAATAATTTGTACTTATGGAATGGGGAAAAAAGAAGAGGGCTTCCAATGCTAGAGTATAAACCTTGTGAGGTTACGGATCACATATTAATCAAGTGTGTATCCTCACACTGGGGCACAATGCCTGGCATACAGCATATGCTCGGTGAATTCATTCTAAGTATATGAATAAATAGCTGTTCTCCCAGGGGCTGAAAAGCTTGCCCCATAACCGTAAGTAGTATCCTATAGACCACTGCAAACATCCAAGATGACTAGTGCCAGTTCAAGTCACCTTCAATTCCTAAACATCAGCTAGATTCCCCCACTATATTGTACCCAGTTAAATAGACCTTGCCCAAGTTTTGCTATGTCTTTTAGAAACAGGGGGCCCAACTGCCTGGATATATCTTTGGAACACATTTCTACGGCCAGGCCAGTTCTTCCAGCTTATGAAGTAATGCAAAGTTCTAAGCATATGAACCTAGACACACAATACTAACAGCAGCATCTTTCTTTGAATACTTTCTGCAGGATCTCATTGTGAATGTGTTATTTAAAAACTAAGAACTAGACATAACTGAACTCTGTTTCAGAGCAAAGGTACAGGGGCAAACATTAGAATTCACAGACACACAACAAAGTGCAGCCTGATACACAGCATGAGTCTAGAGTATCATTGAAATCTAGACTGCATTGCATCAAATGAATTCTACCTAAGGGCTTCTCTAGAAAGTTCAGGCTGGCACAAGGTGAGTATCACAAATCAGACCTGGTTCTAGCACCATTTATCCTTGGTTTGGCTCAGAGGACCTGCTGAAGCTGAGACCACAGAAAGTCTTCTGCTCTGTTCTTACTGCCTTCTTAGTAAATGCTGGCACTGTATCTTTATGAACTGCAATTAACTATGCCATAAAGAGTAATAACTTTTGTCATCTAGGGACATTCATGTTTTAGGTGATAAAACCACCTTTATGCATTGAATGACTATTTATCACAGGCCTCTTTTGTGCCAGGATGGTCAACCACATTGATACATTTAAGGGGTAGCAATGCCTTCTATTGAACACTAACCTAGTATACCATTAACTAGATTATGCTTACCTTTCTGCAATTTTTCAACAGTTTTTCACAAAGAAAAACCACTTAAATTACCTAATTTTATTCAACTTTTATATGAAGCTAGTCAAGGAAATATGAGCTAAAGTAAACACTGTTTCAACACTAGTTAATTGGCTGTTTTCTATATCTGATTGACTATCAAAATAAAGAGGATGGAAATGCTCAAGAAATTAAATGCCACAGAATCACATGTATGTTTCTAGGCCTATGCCTTTTTCAGGTGTTCAAGGTGAACTGATGCCACATTCACAGGCTGTCTCCTGAAAGGTACAATGGCTTCAGCCCAAACTCTTACAATTTTTTTCTAGAACCTTATCTTATACTAAATTGCTTGAATTTTTGTGATCTATAATGATCTGTGCTCATTTGGTTGACAATACATTATTCTCTTTTCAAAAATAAAAAAAGGTGAGATCACATAGTTACATTTAATTTTAATTCATAGTTACATTTAATTTTAATTCAACAGTCTAGAAAGAATTCAAAAATGTCCACATTCTTTCTGAAAAGAATATTTTAGATAGATATTATAAGAGAAGAGATATCTACTTCCTTTTCTAAGCTAAAAACAAAGATTTAATTATGACAAAAAACAAAGAGTTTAAATAAATAGTACTTTTGGTAAATAAATTGATGCAAAATTGTATAAAGAAAAACTTACCTCATACGTTTATGTGGGTCTTTAGGTAACTTCTGGCTGTCATCTTTCACTACAAAGAAAAAATATGAAAGGATTCTGGTTTACTTGGAGATTGAATATATGGCTTTATGTGCACTATTTCCAAAGCCTTAATAAAATGGTAATAAATAAAAATAAGGTATAAAATCTCAAGGAAAGCAAAAGAAAGATGACAAGAAAAGTTTTCAAGATGGAAAGCAGATATCAAGTGGTAACTGTCTTAGCAGGCCACAGAAATTTGAAAAAAAAAAAAAAACCTGCATGATGAGAGGAGACCAATAAAAAGCAAATGGGTTTGCACTTCAGAACTTGAGAAACAGTTCAGGAATTGAAGGTGCCAGATACCTCTGGAAGGCGGGGTGAGAGGCAGAGTACAGACACCTAAGACGTATACCCTTATCCTGTGTGGCCAGATCATGACTACTGCTCAGGGAAGAGGGAGGATATTTAACCTCTGGAAAAACTGGGCCAGAGAGACTCAGTACTGGAGGACAGTAGAAACAAAGCAGGACAAGAGTATGGTAAGAAACTGAAAATGGAATAAATCATATCGAACAGACAAGATTCCTGATTCTCTCCCCATGTCCAGCTGTCAGAGTATTAGCAGTGCTCTCTCTCTCTCTCTCTCTCTTGCTGGCACTTGCATGCACGCTTTCTCTCTTTCTCTCTCTCTCTCTCTCTCTCTCTCTCTCTCTCTCTCTCTCTTTCTCCCTCCACAAGACTGGCAGATTCCCCCTCAGGAGAAATAGTTAAGTCTAATGAAATGGTCAGGTTCACACTAAATAATTGTACTACGAAATAAAACTGTCAACAAGTCCAGACTGTATTCAGAACTTCCAGTCTTTTTAATAGTCCCTTCATCAAATGCATCATATGTCCATCATATGAATGGATAGTAAATGATCACTAGACATTTGAGCAAGGTCAATACCATAAAAGAGAACAATCCTAACCACAAAAAGAGAAAACTAGGAAACAGAAACATTTTCTCAAAATCTTCCAGAATATACAACAAACAAAGAGATGGATAATAGGAGAAATTTAGCTAAAAAAATTAGAGGATCAGATCAGTAGACCCAATATTCAAATAAGAGCATATCTAGAAGAGACAATAGGGAAAATGAAGGGAGAAGAAGTTATAGAATAAATCGCATAAGACAATTTCCCAGAACTGAATGATTAGAGACTGAGAATTTTGATAGCTTATCAAATGTCCTGTGTAATGTGGAGGCAGGGAAGGGGAGGATACATGAACAAGTGTTATCAAAAATTTCAAATCACTGGGAAGAAAAAGAAAGTTTAAAAAGCTTCCAGCAAAAAGAAAAAAAAAATCACATATGAAAGATTGGACATCAGAATGAAATTAGACTTCTCAAGAGCACACTAGAAACTAAAAGGTAGTAAAATATTTATAATTTGGAAAGAAAACTATTTCCAAACTAAAATTTAACCAAATTATGAGCATATGAGAGTAGCATAATTACATTTTTAGGCCTGCAGATTTATAAAAGTTTTAACTCCCATGTACTAGGAAGCTCCTAGAAGATGTGCTCCAACAAAACAAAGGAACAGAACTAACCACAAGGAAAATGAGGGATCGAGCAAGTGAGCAGGAGCTCCAACCCAGAAGGCACCAAAAACGCGACCCCAGCACACTAGCAAGAGAACCAGCAATCCAGAACTCAAGACAAAAAGGCGACCCCAGCACACCCGCAAGGGAATCGGCAATCCAGAACTCAAGACAAAAAGGCCATCCCAGCACACCTGCAAGAGAACCGGCAATTCAGAATTCAAGAGGGAGGAGGGTGTGCCACAGGAAAGATGGCTCCAAAAACAAAACAGACTCAATGCTGATTGAATACCTGGGAGCTGTTTTATAGCTTTGTCAGAAAGTTTAGAGGAAGAAGAGATAGTTTACACATAAAAAAGGAATGTAAAATCAGACCTTTTGTACAAGAAAAGAAAGATAATCGTTTATGGTTTATCTATGACAAGTATTTATAAAGTCATATTAATGTAACCAAATCATATTAGGAGGATGAGGGAGAGAAAATATGGGTAGGAATGGTAGTATTAAAAGCAAAATCTTTGTATTTTATAAGATGAAGCCTATAAATAATATCTGAAACTGAAAAGCCTGGAAATACTAGTATAGAATAAGCTTAGAAATGTAATGGTAAATGCCAGATGAAACAGCTAAATGTGTTGAAAGTTATTATTGCCTCTGGCAGGCAGCACTCAGGTTTTTAATATTTCATTAAAAACCGATTCCTATTATTTGTCCTCTAACACACTATAAACATATATTTCTTTGATAGAAAATAAATACTTAACATTTCTCATTAAAACTAGCAACTTAGAAACTTTGCTGAAAAGTTATTGGACTATGTGGTACAATGAAATACAAACAAGAAAAAAGAGGTATATAACCCAAGCAAATAGATCCACACTCTACCACCAGGCTGTTAAACTCTGTTTTTTAATCTCATGACATTTGTAAGTAACAGGATATCTATAACAAAGCTGTAATCAATAACAAAACTGGTTCTGAATGATGGTGCTAAAGCTCATGTTCTTTAACAAGTAAGCAACGCCACTGGACTAAATTTTGTTTTCCCCTGACATCCAGAAAGTATATTTCTCAGGGGAAGGGATATTCCTACACCTAACCAAAGACGTATCCTCACTTTAAAAAGAAATGAAAACCTGAAATCCTATGACACACCACCTGCTTTGATTGCCTTAAAATTAGAGACAATTTGCCTTAAAATTACTCTATTATTATAAGGATTTTTTAAAACCCAGTGAACAAATTGGCAGCTTGAATTGGAGAAGAATCAAATGTCTGTCACAACATTTTCCTAATCACAGGCAGAATATGATGTATTTATAGAATTATCAGGTTTTAAAAAAGTATACAACACCAATTAGTATTATAATCTCCCTAATATTTCTATATTCTCCTTTATTCTAATATTATGACTCATGTCAATTATAGTTTATTTAGATAAGTATCTGAAATGCATTAGATGATCCTCCTTTTTTATTAAAAACTATAGGGATACACTTGGCTAAGAAAAAATAATTACCTCAGGCTTAGCTACCATTACTCGGCTTTACTATTTTTATACTCTTGTATTTTTCTTCAACCAAAGGTTTTAAAAATTATACAAAACTTAGGTTTTAAAATATCAAAACAACTGTGAAAAACAGAAGGTAAATATTATTTGACAATAAAACTACTTAGAAGTCAAAATTCACAAGGATGAACTGAAAAAACGGGCAGATAATTGCTCATATGAAACCTCATCTGAAAGCTCATAACAAATTAGAAAGTAAGTAGTAATACTCAGAATCTATGAGGAAAACAGTTGTTATACATTGTCTCCAGACCTTCTTCCTCTGAGTTTTTGTGAACTAGTTGAAGAATAAGTTGGAAGGTATTTAAAAGGCCCCCTTATCCAATTCTTGGCACTTCTTTTATCAAAGAAGCTCTTTGATAACATCTCTGAAAAACGGTCAGTTAGCTCTATCAAATAAACACTGGTTACAAAAGAATACTTTTAGTAATAGAGAGTTTACTAACTGCCAACCTGGCCTTGTCCATTCTTTTAAGCAACTTGAATTGTTAAAAAATTTCTTCCTCATATTTGGCCAACTGGGACCTGAATGGACTTTACCATTAAGCATGGTGCAACTATAGAGTCATTTCATCAGTTAGGCCCCCAACTTGGCTTTATAATTCATTGTCCAAACTGGTACCCTGCAAGTGAAAGGAGGTACTGGAAATAATTATACCAGGACTGTCTCAGGCAGTCTGGGGCATGTGAGCACTCTAAGAAAGGAAAAGGGGCCAGGCCACAAGGAAAGGAGGCTGTCAGGAAATGGAAAGGTGGAAGGTCATTGGACCTTTACACTGGGTTTGAGCTTAGAGCTTAGCTTGGTCTTCTTGTCAATACACTGCGGCAAAGACCTTGCTGTTCAGGGTAGGCAAACATAACAGATGTTGGGGAAAAGTTTGGGTAATGAGCGACATTTACATGTCTGCATATCACATGCCAGGCTTAGACTTAGGATAATAACATTAATTCCAGATGACTGATTATGGGAGAAAAGTCCCTGGTATAGTTAAGGTATGTTCTGACACAAGGCAGGGCCAAATCTGCATATTCTAAACTTCAATTCTGGTACAATCCAGCAGGCCTGGGAAAAGAATGACTGACTTGTAGCTTCAGTATTTGTCCTACGTTAATTTTCTGAAGCAGCACAGAAGAAACTTCCTTTTTCCATAGGAAATCCCTTTGAATATTTGAAAACAGCTTTTACAACAGCACTTTATCTTTTCTTCCATTGGTTAAACATACACAGTTTCTTCAGCCTTTAGAAATGTGATGCTCCAAGTCAAGCCTACTGGTATTCCACATGAAAGGCCACCAAGCCAGAAAAGGGTAAAATTAGTGTATAACACATACTTAGTAGAAGGGAATTTTCTATTACTGCTTCACATTAAACTTGGGATCAAATAGCTTCCCCAAGAACTTTGTCATATAATAAAATTCTATGGTACTGGAAAAGATGCTTGATCAATACCATTTGATTTGTATCAGACCCAAAAACCCTGTGGAAGAGGAGCAATTGAACTTGGTCACAATTATACAGACCTGGGTAATGGACTGGGGCTCCTGGAAGGGCAATAGAAAAAGAGACAATGGAAATCTGAGAGAAAAAGTACTATAAGAAATCAAGGCCTGAGCCGGGCATGGTGGCTCACACCTGTAATCATAGCACTTTGGGAGGCCAAAGTGAGCGGATCACAAGGTCAGGAGTTCAAGACCAGCCTGAACAACATGGTGAAACCCCATCTCTACTAAAAATACAAAAATTAGCTGGGCATGGTGGTGCGTGCCTGTAATCCCAGCTACTCAGGAGGCAGAGGCAGAAGAATCGCTTGAACCTGGGAGGCGGAGGTTGCAGTGAACTGAGATCTCACCACTGCACTCCCGCCTGGGCAACAGAACAAGACTCTGTCTCAAAAAAAAAAAAAAAAAAAAAAAGAAAAGAAATCAAATCCTGTTGATTGGGAAGGTAATGATACCAGGTACTATGCAAGGTTGCTGTGTGCTACCAGAAGAAGATGGGGCAGTATATAAAGGAAATAACTATGTCACTAGGGGCCCAGCTCTCAGTTGCAGGAAACCCTTCTGTGCACAAGAAGCCAGAAGCAGTGCTGTACTACCTGGAGAGACACAGAGTACAGGGGCAATGGAGGCTTTGGAATTGAGTCACAGCGAAGATGCTGGCAGGATAAACAAGGGTATCAGGAAAACACTGCTCAGTAGAGCAGAAAGACTGAAGAGCTTCAGGCTCTATTTCCACATGGACTCTTAGAAGGAATTCCTGGAAAGGGAACTCTCTGGAAAAAAAAAATTTGACATCTTGCTAATCAAGAAGACAAGTGGTGCAAATTGGTAAGATCTGGAGTACCACAGGTGAAGTCTGGCAAATGTTGGCTACAGATTGAAGAGTTAAAATTAGATGTCATATCTTTATGATGGGTAGACTAGTTTCATTTGGCACCATCCATGCAAATGACCGTAACATTTAAAGATACTGAGTTTAAGATCCTTGATGGTCTTTAAAAAACGATCACACTGATGGTGTGACAAAGACTTACAGTAGTAGAGATCTTAATACCATTTCATTACTGAAAATGGATACAGAAAATATTTCAAATATTCCCTTATATAACAATTATTTCTTAGGTCACTATGCCATAAATGTTTAATAAATAATTGATAATTGCCAAGTAACAAAAAGTAGGTACATCTTACTTTGTAATGGCCTGCTGAAAAGTTTTAGAATTGCTCTGTACAGACATTCACTTTCAGTCAGTATTCTGGCTGCTTCCAAATTCACTGGATTCTCTGGCACCGGATTAGAAAGCATAACCTATAGGAAAACACAGACAACATAGAGTTTCAAAAGTAAACTTTTTTAGAGCAAAAAGACAAACCAATATATACGGCTTTCAATAAGCATTTATCAAATGCTTACTATGTATGGATCTGGAGATTGATTAAAAAATGAGACATAGTCTGTACTCTCAAGAAACCTAACATTAGGCTCATTGTATGATATAAAACCATGAAAGATCAAAAAGCAAGTTACAAGTTTCTTTCTGTAACCTATTCCTTCCTATTATATGCATTTAAATTGAATTTAAATTAAGATTATAAAAATTTCAGTTGAAGTTGGTTAGTTGTTTAGACTTCAAAATGTTTTAAACAACATTTCAAGTACCTTCCCCTTGAATAACAATCTAATAATTGGAAATGTATCTCGTTTGTTATTCAAAAAGAAGTAGTTAGCAATTATGGTCTAAACTTGTATTGCCCATCACTGTAGGCACAACCACAGGTGACTATTTAAATTTAAAATAATGAAAATGAAATAAAATAATTCAGTTCCTTAGTCACAGTAGCAACATTTCAAGTGGTCAATAGCCACATATAACTAGTCACTACTGTATTGAACAGTGCAGATATAATGGACATTTCCATCAATGCAGAAAGTTCTACTGGGTAGCACTGACCTTCAAAGGAATATTGAATAGCTATAAAAGTATTGATTGTAACCATATGGAAGTTACTTGAGAGACAATGTTAAGTGGAAAAGAAACAGGCTATATGGTTTATATAATCATGTGCCACATAACAATGCTTCACTCAACAACAGATGGCATATACCGTGGTGGTCCCATAAGATAATAATACCAGTTTTTTACTGTACTTTTTCTATATTTAGACACACAAATATTTACCATTGTGTTAAAATGGCCTATAGTGTTTAGTATAGTAACAAGGTGTATAGGTTTGTAGCCTAGGAGCAACAGGCTACACTACATAGCCTAGGTATGTATACTCCATGATCTTCATACAATGATGAAATGTTTAACAACTCATTTCTCAGAATGTATCCTTGTTGTTAAGTGCATGACAATACACATACCATAACTGCAACACTGTAAACATTCAGATTCATTCATTCATTCATTTTATTTAATATCTACCAAATGTCAGCATTGTCCTAGTTAGGCACTGGGAAATCAAGGATGAATTAGACGTTTTTCCTGATTTTGTGGAGCTTGTAGTCCAATAGGAGAAGACAGATAAGTAAGCAGTGTGTGCATTGTAGTATTAGTGTTCTAACAGAAACCTGTTCAGGGTACTGTTGGGTGTGTGGCAAAGGAAGCTCTCCTGAAACCAAAGCTATTAATTCTACCTAGGAAAATAAATCAGAAAAGGTATCCTAGAGGAAGACTCATTTGATCTAACTCTTACAACATGAACAGCTGCTTACTGGACAGACTGAGGAAGAAGGGAGGAGAAACTGGGTTGCCAGGCAGAGGGGAACTGGACTGACAATTTTCTAAGGTCTAAGACTTTAGAACTCTATGAATGTTTTTTGATCTGAATTGAACCAAGCAATGTGAGTGGAGAAAAGCATGAAGATAAAGTAGGAGCAGAATTGCATGCTGTGTTAGGGACAGTCTAGGTGTGAGAATTAGATATGCAATAGAACTAGAGCTTACACCTGTGGAGAAGGTGGAATCCACCGAAAGATTTTAAATAGAACCACAGGAGAAAAGAGCAGGAAGCTCTTTCCTAGTAACAGCAGAGTTAAGGGTCTTCTTTCTAATTATCAGTGATTTTCTTTTCCTTCTCATTATCTTAAAAATCTTTTGTAATGTATGCACATTTGTTTTATTAATGTTTTTGAAAAATAAAAAGACAAAACTGTGTTATCTACTGGTTTTCCATGATATATTTGGCAACACTTTAGTGTCACTTTGCATTACTGTTTAATAGTAAGAACAATCATAATATTAACCAACTAGAGGTTCAGCATCCCAAATCTGAAAATCTGAAATCCTAAATACTCCAAAATTCAAAACATTCTGAGCACTGACATGATGTGCAAAGGAATGGCTCACTGGAGCATTTCAGATTTCAAATTTTCAAATTTGGGATGCTCAAATGGTGAGTATATATAATGCAAATATTCAAAAATTGGAAAAATTCCAAAATCCTAAGCATTTCAGATAAGAAACACTCAACCTGTATTAACTATTCAGTTCTTTTCTTGGACCAGGCACAGTTCCAAATTCTTTACCTGCATTTATTAGTTTCATCTTCACAGGTTTCATGAGGTAACAATAGCCCCACTTTACTGATGAAGAAACTGAGGCATGGAGAAGTGGGAAAATTTTGTCCAATGGTACAAAGGTAGCAAGTGACAGAACCAGGATGTGAAGCCAACCAATTTAACTCAGAGCCCCAAATTTCCCTTTTATCAAATTATTCTGCAATTCAAAATTTTCACCAGTTCATTCTGGTTTGCTCATACTCATTATATTTTGAAATCATTTTGCTATTCTTACGGCAGACTCTAGTTTAGGTAGATGAGATCAGAATATATCTCAGTTTAAAGGAATCTAAAGGATTAACCCCAGATTTCTGCATATCACACTCATTCCCTTAAATTTTTTGCTCAAATGTTTCTTTCCTAGAACACAGTCTCACACAAGTAGATCCTCAATACATATTTGTAGAATGAATGAACTGAACATTGAATCTTTTCTAAAGATTACAATGTACTTAGTATGCTAAGATGACTAGCCAAGAAAGTATTATTTATTTTCAAAAATAAGAAATACAAGAAATGGAATTTATATTACAATTCCATAATTTAAAATTTTAATTATGCCAGAATATTTTATATTCCAAGTATTCTGGATAATCAAAATGTAATAATTTATCTCCAGACATTATTAGTGATAAGTAGGTCCATGGATAGATTATTGCTAAGCTAGATCTAAGTGGTCAAAGCAAGTGTCACTGAAATAATTCATTTTAGCATCAGATAAGAAAGGAGGATTTTTAAACAATCTGAAATAATACAACACTGGCTGGATGTGGTGTCTGCTGCCTGTAATCCCAGCAACTTGGGAGACTGAGGTAAGAGGATCTCTTCAGCCTAGGGAAGGGGAGGGGAGGGGAGAGGAGGGGAGGGGAGAGGAGAGGAGAGGAGAGGAGAGGCGAGGAGGGAGGGAAGGAAGGAAGGAAGGAAAAGAAGAAAGAAAGGAAGGAAGGAAGGAAAGAAAGAAAGAAAAGAAAAGAAAAAAGAAAAGAAAAGGCACAATACTGAGGTATGCTTCTAAGGACCATGGGTCCAGTGGGTAAAGGTGGCATTTGAGAAACAGGCATCTGAGGAGAGGAGAAAATCCTTGGTGTAATTGCTCACTGGGTTTGATACGAATGCTAATGAGACAGAAAGTAGCTAACTAGCACTGTTAGAAACAAAAAACAAAGGTGAACATTCTAAGTTGTAGTCACTTGATCCACCTCGCTCAGGAAGCCAAGGTCCGTAAGTGAAGAAGGATGTAAAAGGCCTGTTCAACATCAGGAAGTGAAGTTAGGAGCCAAAAGAAAATCTAAGGTTATATTTTCAGAATTGAAACCACCTAAATAATTATTTTCTTCTTTTATAAGATACGTATTCTTTGGTCTTGAGGGGCCTTAACTATCAATTTCATTTTAAAATAATAGTCTTTATAATTTAAGTAAGTTCCACTTTGTAGCCTTCATATAGAAATATTGATTTAAATAATCTTCTCAAGTTCTTTAAATACTTAAATATGCATTGTATATTTTAATTCTTATAGTTTGAACAGTTAGGTAATTAAAAGTATTAAAAAGAAGATTGTATGCAATCTATTCTTACCTGTAGGACAAGTAAGATGCTGCTCAATGTATAGTTTGTATTCCACTTCGTAAGGTCGTCCAAAAAAGTTATACAGGGCTGACCACTATGTGGGTCTACTGTATTAAAATAATACATTAATATTGGCATATATAATAAATTATCATTTAAAACTTACAAACATCAAAATGATAAGCCAGAAAAATGATTTGCATTTACTCTTCCTTTTTCCTAGTTCTTCTCTCTGTAATAAGAAGCACTATATCCAACCCTGGTTCCCATCCATTACCGTGTTGTTTTGGCTGAATACATAGGTGCCCCTACTGTTTTTCCTACCCTCTCCTCTAGCAAGATGTGGCCCTGTGACTAAGTTTTAGTTGTGGAATATAAGTGTGCAATTTCTGAATCGTTTTTTAAAGGAAGCTGGTTTTCCTTTTTTTCCCCCTTCCCACTGACTGGAAATGGTGACAGAGTAAATGCTTTAGTCCCAGAAATGGAATCCTCCACCTTGAGGATGGGCAAAACTTAACCTCCAGCCTTGGCCTGTTATATTAAGTTGGAAAGATGTACAGAAGCTTGGCCTATGTCCTAACACAATTAATTTAGTGTTTGGAAAAATAAAAGAATAGAGTTAAATAAGACAAAACTATACAATGGACTAGCAGAAACTTAAAATGACTATTTGATTTTGTTTTGGGAAAGGATCATCTAAGATGAAAGACAATTGCAAAAACCCCAAAGGACAAGACTAATAGATCTTAAATATAAACTTATTTTAAATCATAAAAATCTCTAAATCCCAGATGTGAAAAAATAGCATAAACAAAACTGAAAATTAATGACAAATGAGAGGAAATATTTGCAGCATCTAGGACAATGTGATAACATTGTCAATTACAACATAGAAGTCACAAAATAAGAATCAACAAATGTGAAAAAATGTTTAGTTCTCAAGTATTCAAAGAAGTGCTTATTAAAATAATAGCAAGGCTCTTACCAAATTGGCAAAAAAAATTTCTTCAAGGTTTCAATGGCCAGAATTGGAAGGTACTAAAATGAGAACTTTATATATACTTTTTTGTAGGAGTATAAATACCACCAAAAGGCAATTTGGCTTTTTGTATCTGAAGACTTAAAACTGTACATAGCCATCCTTGGGGGCTTTGAAAGCTAGTAAATAATCCTTTTAACCCCTCAAGTTCGTATGTAAATATAAAATAGATCAAGTATTGAAAGATGGAAGTAAAAACATCAGCTTCATTGTACATAACACTGAAATGGAGAATACACTTGATGAATGGCTTTAATCAGGCTCTACAAAAGTCCCCCTGATTTGAACTTAACTCCCAAACTGAAGGCCTGCCTAAGTTTCCTGCCTACAGAAAAAGAGACTGTACCCAGGATAGTTAGAAAGAGAGAGTGTTGAGAAAATTCTGGGCTACAAATGCTTAATTCTTTCCTTCAACTCCTTAATCAGATAAGTGACTTCTTTTGGGAGGAGCGATGGGGGACAAAAGAGCAGTCACAAGTTTTCCCATACCTTCTCTCCTAGAGACTAAAGTTCCCTCTACTTTATGGAAATGATATTTATTAAAAAAATCATTTTTTATAATAATGAAAATTAGATCCAACTAAAATATTGAATAATAGAGGAATGGTTAAGTGTATTGTTGAACAGTTTAAGATGATCTTTTGAAAATGTTTAACAATGCAGAAAAAAAGACATATAGTTTTAAAATTAAAAACCTAAGCCAGGCGCGGTGGCTCAAGCCTGTAATCCCAGCACGTTGGGGGGCCAAGGTAGGTGGATGGTCAGGAGTTCAAGACCAGCCTGGCCAACATGATGAAACTCCTTCTCTACTAAAAATACAAAAACTAGTTGGGTGTGGTGGTGTATGCCTGTAGTCCCAGCTACTTGGGAGACTGAGGCAGGAGAATTGATTGAACCAGGGAGATGGAGGTTACAGCGAGCCAAAATCACACCACTGCACTCCAGCCTGGGCAACAGAGTAAACCCATCTCAAAAAAAAAAAACCACATAAAATAAATAAAATTAAAAGCCTAGAGGCAAAACTTCACCTGCAATACCTCAACTACATAGAAAAAAGTTCATACATAGAAAAAAAGAAAATAAATTTGGCGAAATGTTGACAGTATTTTCTCTTTGCATTAGGATTTAAGGTGATTGTTAATTTTTTCCAGCCTTTTCATATTTTCCCCAATGAGAGTTCTTACTTTTATAATCATAATAAAGTTCTTAAAAAGAAACATGATTATTATAAGAAACCAGGAAAATAGGAACAAAGCCTTTGATGATAAAAATCTCATTTAGTTCTTACCATTTGGATGAAAAGGAATTGTTGTAAATTTCACAACTGGAGGAATATAGTTGAACTCCGATGTAAAACGTATTGTCAGTTGGAAGACTAAATCTATGATATAGAAATAAACATTTTTACTAAAGTGTCATGTTGTATTGATTAACTGTAACCTGATTAACACTGGAGTTTCTCCCTGTGGTTTAGACTTTCCACGGTTTTAAGTAAATCGATTCATTGACTATACAGACTCCTCTGGATAGTATAACAGACACTTCACAACCTATTATTATCACATGCTTTCAGTCTCTTTCCCACTAGTCCTTTCCATCTACTACCTTTGTCCCCTTAATACCCACCCCTTCAATTGTATTTCATATTGACTGAACTCATGTTCCCAGAATCTGCTACAACCTTTCTTGTCTACAAGTCTCTGCTGTGCCGTTTACTCTGCCTGAATTTCCTTCTCCTCCTTCTGAACCTGGCAGACTCTTACACATTCTTCAGGTCCCAACTCAAATGTGATCTCCTTGGGAAGACATTTCTGACTCTCTCAGGCATAATTAACTAATCCTCTTCCTCTTTAGCATTCTGTTCAAAATCCATAATAATGTATATTTTATTGTAATTATCTGCTGATATGTTTGTCTCCCCTACCTCACTCAAGGAATCTCTTGTTAATCCATGATTGAAAGAAAACATGATCATTACAGTTTATAGTGGCTCAGTCTTCTTGAGATTTTTTGATTTATAAAAATTTGAGGGAAAATCATAAAGGAAAAAATGAGAAGTAACTGTGGGATTTTGAAGCCAATAGGAATTTTGATAGTTATTCTCTGATCTCATGGAAGACAGAAGATATTCTCAATTGATATGCTTTATTGTGTCTGCATCTTAAAAATGTAATAACATTAAGATTTGGCATAAAGAAAAATACCCCAAATTTCCATGTATGTTGACACATGGCAAAAAAATTATCCATATAAAGAAAAAATAATGGAAATACTTTTAGAATTTTAGATAATTGGTAAAATGCAAACTTATTTTGCATATAAAGAAGAATTTCAGGAAATTTATATAATGCAACCTTATCCTACATAAAAAGAGGATGGGCTAATAATGGTATAAAGACTTTTTAAAAAATAGTTTGGTTTTGAAAATACAAACCCTGACAAACTGAATTCTGTAGACCTTCAATTTCAGCTTCCCATTCCATCATATCTTCACTTACAGGCCTAGCAGTGACACCCTTTAAGTTAAAAACAAAATTAAATCACATACAACTTATTAAGTATTTACTGAAATTTTAAAAATCATATACCAGCTGACACTGAATTCTAAATACTCTAAATTTTCTTTTTTTGATAAGTTTATTTGCTGGGGAGGTGTTATGTGTCTTATGACACAGAAGTTAATATAGATCCCAGAAAACATACGCAATAGTAAATAAAAATAAATCATAAGTGTGGAAATCACAAGTGGGACTATAAAGTCAAGATTAGGATGTGTGGCTTATATACTCTTTGTGTAAGTCAATAACCAATTTAAGATTCCAATTTTAAAAGAAAGAAATAGTTGGAAAGTGCATGTTTCTTCAAAACATTTTATAGCTATACGAATTCTACATGAATGGCATGAAGTGGAAACACTTTCATTAAGAAAAAATCCAAAATTACACTTATATATAAAAGCAAAGTTTTCCCATGCTTGAGGTATTGCTCCAATGGAGGGACAAGAATGTATTTCATAGAAAACCTATGAATTGTGCTAAGTAATACACTTACATAAACAGACAAAAATACTTCTGAGCACGCACATAATTTTTAAGTATGTTAGTGCTTGTCTGGGTCAGCACTGTATCTCTATTACCTATATTTACATATTCCTTCATTGGATTCTCTTTCAACAGAGAACTACAAAGCTTGGGATGAGCAGAAACAGCATCAAATGTTAGGTCCCTGCCTCTGGAATGTTTGCTGTTGGACTCCATAATTGTTCCCAACATCTCCAGTGAAGGCAGTACTTTTATAGCAGAGGTAAAAACTGAACAATGCCACTGAACTACACCTGAAGCAACTGTGGGAAGGACTCTATACCTTCCTTCTATGGACAGCTTTCTCTCTATTCTTTCCCTTAAGCACTCCCTCTTCCATTTTTCATTTTCCATAAATCAGCCTGTGGCACCCACGGACATTGATAACCTCACTGGTGTCACTTAAGGCCAAGGCTATTGCTTCCTTTGTGTTAAAACTATAGAAGGAAGGCATTTATGTGTTATGCTGGTAAAAGTGCGCTGGACAGTAAGTGGTGGAACACAAGAATTAAGAACTAGAGCTTTAAAATCAGAAAACCCTGTAATGGAATCATGGGCCAAATCTTTACAGAATGTTTTTGAGCCTTAGGTTTTTGGTAGGTAAATGAAATACTACTTATTTTATAGCATTATAATTAATGAGCATAAGCCTGCACCCACTAGTCACTAACTACATAACAGACGCTGATACTCAGCGCCTAGATCCACATAAATTACCCTGCATAATATGCTCAATATTGTTAGGCATTATCATTTTGAATAATAATTGTTATTGTGAAATACATTAGTGAGATATTTATTAAATAATACTGTAGTGGCAAATCAGGTTTAACTAAATTACGACTTACAGAATAAACATGGGTTAAACTGCCTCTTAAAAATTACTGCACAATGAAACACATCCCTCCATGTGCCTAGTACTTACCTTATAATTGTTCTCCCTGAGCTCATGGAAGTCTCTTTGCAGCAAGCGGTAAGCTCTGCCGCGCATGATAGGCAGCAGAGGGTCTGGCACTCGTCCCCAAATGCCTCAGGTTTACTCTGAGGCAGATGTTTGAAGTTATGGGTCACCTTCCCAAGTTTAGTAAACTGATATAAGTGACTTGCTTTCTAGAACCTCGGAAGCCTCCCAAGATAAGTGGCTTCTAAATTTGGGATATCACAATGAGTTTTTTCTCCTGACTCCTCTAAATGAGACCTTCCCGAAGGAAAACTTGGGCATTTCCTCGTCTGCGGCGTTTCACTGCAGTGCCAGCTCACAGCCCAGTCTCAAGACGAACTTCCAAGAGCAGCAGACAACCCCGCATCGCCGGCGCCTGAGTGGGAGTGAGAGGTGCACGCCTACCAAGGTCCTAGCACGTTGGCTCCACTTCACAGGTGCAAGCCGGCAGCCGCGCAACGGAGGAAGCAAATCTGTTGCCAAGCAACAGGCCCTCGTGGGGCCGCCGGGAGATGGAGGCAGGTTTTCTGATTTGGCCGCCTCTCACCCAATCAGCGACAGTGGGCGGGCCTCTGGCTATCGCCACAGCAATCCTACAACAGTTTCCACTTGGAAAGACCAATGAGATTCGTGGTCAAGGCGACACCAACTAGTGTAGAGGATGGTGTGAGGTCGCAGGACCCAGCGTGTAAGTCACAGAAGCCATCACACCAAGTATCTCTTCAAATTATCCTTCCTTTTTCTTTGAATATCAGAAGATATAAGTGACTGGTAGTTACAGGTCTGCGTTTATTCATAACAGTAACTTATATGGCGAGTTACCATTCACAGTAGTGTGTATGCTATGTCATCGAATCCTACAATCACCCTGGGACAGCGCTCCAGGAACAGGGAACAGCTTAAAATTTCTCACATTCTCATCCCCGCACAGTTTCACACTTGCTGTTCCTTCTACCTAGGCGTCTGCCACATTCCTTCAACCCCTTCAGCCTTCATTTTCCCTTCACTCACTCATCCTTCAGATTTTAACTAACGACTCTTTAAGGGATCCTTTCTTTTGTGATCCCACGGGACCCTTTATTTGCCTTCTAGTTAGGACATCACAATCAATTGCCTATTGTCTTCACTAGAGTGGGAACTATTGAAAGACACAGTTGCATTGCCAGCGCCAACTACAGAGCCTGGCATGTTTGTTCAGAGTGCTTTCTTTTTTTACTTACTGTTTACTTACTAAGTTTATGGAATCGGGATGTTCAATTAATTAGTCTATTCATTTTACAAATATTTATTAGATACCTTTCTTATGTGAAAGATTCAAATGAAGTAACTGTCTTTATGGCTCCAATATACAATGAACAAGTATACAAAACAAAAATCATGATTTCAGATCTTAAATAAGCATTATGTGGACAATAATAAAACAGTAACATGATAGAGAGTGGGGTAGGTCATTAAGGGTTAGAAATGATGGTCAGGGAAGGCCTCTGTAAGGAATGAAGTTTTGAACTCATACATGAAAGATGAGAAGGAGCCTGCTATATGAAATATTGAGGGCAGAGAGTTCTAGGAAAAGGAAAACAGGATATTTTTAAGTCAGGAAAGAGCTTGTCTTGAAAAGGGAACAAGGGAAGGTCAGGGAGGTCCTGGAGGAGCCTGGAAGGGGTGCGATAAAGATGGGGCACTACACAGTAGGAAGTTTGGGCTTTATTTGAATAGCTATGGGAATCCATTGGATGGGTTTAAACAGGAGAGTGCCATGCTCTGATTTATATTTATGTGATTATTCTGGCTGCTCTATGAAGAATGAATAGTTGGGGAGACCACTTGGAAGGATCCCACAATAAACTTCATATCCAGGTATGGTAGCTTAGAAATCACCGAGAATATATTAACTGTACTAAGATGTTGGCACCATAAAATGCTATTATTCTGTGTTTCATAAAACTAAATATAAAGGATTTTTTCCTATGAAAATATCAACTAGGATCTGGGATTGAATTTTTTGGCTCTTCTTTCCATCTCATCAGATTTTAACATGGGCTAGTGTAGGACTGGAAATGTCAGGCGAAAGTGAGAAAGTGAGGAAAGTGAGTAAACGACTACCTCGGTGAGAAGGGAATAGACCCGGTGTGGGGATCCTAACTAGGTTTGTCCATATCATCGTGATCCTACAATCCTTTCTTCCCCTCTAATGGATTATTGTGATGTGAATTCAGAATCTTTTGTATTTTTTAAAAATTATATATTTGTCATGGAAAACATGATATTTTGAAATATGTATACATTATGGAATGGCTAAGTTGAGCTAATTAACATAAGCATTACCTCATATACTGAGGAAACCTAAAATCTATTCTCATCTATTTTCAAGGATACAACACATTTTTATTAACTGTAGTCATATGATGCTTTAGCACAATGAAAATCAAGTTGGCAAATGTTCATATGACTCCCCCACCCCCAAACCTATATTACTAACTTTGACCTCTTCTTGGGACTTCAGACTAGTATACCTACTAATTTATATCCAATTGCCTGTTTATCACCAAGCTGTCTTGTCCTGAAGACATTTCAAACTCAAATGTCAAAAAATAAACTCATTACTGTTTCTCCCAACCAAGCTTCTGTCCCAGTTGGAAATTTGAAGTTATCTCTTCCTCATGACTCACAAGACATGCTGCTGTCATAGCTTCTTCTCAAGCTTTGTCGCTAATGATCAAATTCACTACCTTGTCATCTCTTGCCTAGATACAGAACATCTTTGTATCATATTCCCTGACTCCAGACTTGCCTGTCATGAAACTTGATAGTAGTGTATTTAAACTAACGTGATCATAAAATTCTCTGCTTAAAATACTTTAAGGGATTCTCCTTCATCCCAGCTTATCCTATCTTCATCTTCAGCATGTGGATTTACTTCCAGGGGTGTATGTAGGTGGGACGGCTGAAATCATGGGCAACTTTATATGTGTCTGTCTGTACATTTGTATTTGTATGCAAATGGACTTTATTTTTTTGCTTGAGAAATCACACACTACAGAATTAAATATAAGTTTCTTGAAATGGCAAAGCAGAGCCTTCCATCATATCTTTCTATTTATCCCTTCTTTTATTGACACTCACTCTGCTTCATACTTCAAGGGCCCACACACCATTCAACTGCATGTCTTTTTCCTGTATGTACCCATCTTGCCTAGGCTCATCATCTTTTCTCCCTGACCTTTCTTCCTCTTTTTTTATGTGGTTAAAAACTCTTAACACGTCCTGAGAGACATAAACTCCTCCTTGGAGCCATCCTGAACTACCAGGATGGGTTGTGTTCTCATTTGACCTGGGCTCATCTTTGTATATTATCACCACATTATTTTGAAACTATTTGTTTATGGAGTTTTCTCCTCCATTAGAATATAATTTCTTAAGGCCATGGAGACTTGTTTATTCATCACTGCATTCCCAGCACCAAGCACCTGGCTCAGTGGAGGTATCAATATATGCTGATTGAATTGAACTTAGCAGAATAGAAAGTTTTGGGGCCAGGAGAATGACCCTCCATGAAAGAACTAGGCATAAACAAAGGAAGAGGGTTGCAGAGATGTGAAGAGGAGGATGACGTGGAGAAGCTTGGCCAACTCCATGACACGTTGGAGGCTAAAGTCTGGAGGACAGTGACAGAGTAGACAATGAAGTAGAGCACCCTTGAGAACAAGAGCCACCAGAGCAGAAGAGGCTTGCAGAGCTGCAGCCAGGGCACAGATGATAAGCAAAACCCCCAGGACTCCAAAAAGGAAGGGAAATGCACTTACAAAGGTCCCACAGCTGGAGGGGCTGAGGGGACAAACAGGTTAAGATTTCCAGAAATATTTTGGGAAGGGATTTTTTGAGAAATACGAAGCTTCCTGCCAATGTGGGGGTTTAGCACTGCTGTGTTTGGAGGTATTAACTAAACAAGATCACAGGTGTACTCACTGGCTGGCCAGCATCTTGTATTTCTCTCTCTCTCTTTTTTTTTTTTGAGATGGAGTCTTGCTCTGTTGCCATGCAATCTTGGCTCACTGCAACCTCTGCCTCCTGGATTCAAGCGATTCTTCCGCCTCAGCCTCCCGAGTAGCTGGAACCACAGGCACGTGCCACCGCGCCCGGCTAATTTTTTTTTGTATTTTTTAGTAGAGATGGGTTTTCACCATGTTGGCCAGGATGGTCTCGATCTCTTGACCTCGTGATCCGCCCACCTCAGCCTCCCAAAGCGCTGGGATTACAGGCGTGAGCCACAGTGCCCGGCGTCCTTCTCTCTTTTTTAAGAGAGTTTTCCTTTGTCACTTAGGCTGGAGTGCCTTGGCACAATCATAGCACAGTTTATCCTGTGCCTGCATGTGTGTGTGTGTGTGTGTGTGTGTGTGTGTGTGTGTACCTAGCATCTAGTATCTGTGTAGCAACTGGCTAGGTTTGCCTCCTACAATTAATATTATAGCAGTAGGAGCTGAAGACTAATAGCATCAGCTGTTCAGCCATCTGAGTTACTCGAAATTGGAAATTTATAAGGAGAGGCCCATCTGAAAATATTTTCTCTGCATGGAATCACCTTCCATTTATTACAACAAATGTTAGTTTTAGTAAACTTTTCATATGCATGATATCATTGCTGTCATGATCTTCTTGTGACTTCTCACTCCTGAGCCCTGTCTTTCGCTGCCTTGTTCATCAGCTTCGTTGTGTTTGGCTGTGGGTTAGATAAACCAACACAATTGGAAAAATAAATCCCCATCTGCAGTCTTTCCACTGCTTTAATTTATTAGTCTGTTGGTAAATAGAATGTGCTTTCAAGGCAGATCTGGGTTCTGATCTGGCAAACCTGTATCTTATTAACCTGTAAAGATAGTCTCGAAGAAATTACTTAGCTTCCCTATACCTACAATGTTCTCATCTGTAGTTTGTGGCCAGTAGTAATACTTTGCAGGATCATTATGAAGATTAAAAGATATAATGCCTGCCAATGACTCAGTCCCACCTGGCATAGAGTAAGTAATAGCCAACACCTACACTTCCCATGTGCTGAGTATCCTGTTCTAAGTGCTCTGTGGGAATTAATTTTATCCTCACAAATAACTCTGTAAGGTAGGTTCTCTTAGGATTCTAATTACAGATGAGGAAAACTGAGGCACAGAGACACTAGATGATTTGCCCAAGGTTACACAGCTGCAATGCAACAGAGCCAGGATGCAAACCTGAGTCCATACTTTTAGCCACTAAACTACCCTGCCCCACAAATATCTCATGTTCTACCAAGTGAGCTCTCTGGCCTTCTTCAGTAAATTATTGCTACTCTCAATAGTTGTGGAATATTTTTGTCCAACTGTAATTTTTGTTTTTTTTTTAACCATTCTGGCTGCATTTCTACGTGCCGTGAAAATGTAAACCCAAGAAAGCCAGACCACTGCTGTATAAAATAGTGCCCATCCGTGGCTGGCCTTCTCCCAGGCTGGCTGAACCTCAGGGCCTGGCCCTGCCTGGGCCCCCTGTGCCAATACTGTGACTTAGAAACACTGTTACTGCTGAGCAGCTCTGTGCCCCTCCTACGCTGCCTGCACCAGCCCACGCTGCTGGGGAACAGAGGCTGGACCAGGGCCAGTCTGGGTGCCCTGACTCTCAGCTGGCCCTGCCCAGCCACCCAGCCACCCTGGATGTGGCTGTGTCCCTTTGCCACACCCCAGGCCCTGTGAGGAGTCCTCAAGAGGAGCCCACGGTGGGATGGGGTTGACCTTTGCTGCCTGCTTGGGTATCTGGGCCTGGCCACCAGCCGTGTTGTTCATGTGTTGATTTTATTTAGCCCCTGGAGTGGTGGGTCTCATCCTTCCCATCTCGGCTGAGAGCAGCTGAGGGCTGCCTCACTGCAAACCCTCCCTCCAGTGTCAGTGACGGTTGTCCTTGTCTCAGAATGACTAGGGGCCGACCAGTGGCTGACCAAGGTCAAGGGGCAAGTGCAGGGGCAGCAGGGATAGCTCCAAAGCCAGAAATGCCTTCAACTGCAATGCCCCATTGCATCCCCATCCCCAGCCCCAGCTCAGTCCTCTTAGGAGACGGAGCAGATAAAGCAGGCAGCAGGGAAGCTGGGCACCGTGTTGCTAATTCCAGTACATTTCTGTCGATTGCTATGAAATAAAGTCTGAAAACTTAAAAAAAAAAAAGTGCCTATATACATATCTGTTAACTAAATGTGTGTCCTATCTTCTCTTTTAGAGTGTAAATCCCTTGAGAACTGAGTTTGACCTCTGCAACTTATGAATATACTTGTAGTACTCTGTATGTAGCTCAGAAAATACCAACTATTATTTATAAAAATAATTTTTAAATGTTAACTTTTAATATTTTTGTACCTTTAAGGGAAATTAGATTTAATTAAGTACTACTATATGCTTTCTCGGACCTTCTCTCCCAGTTCTTCCCCCTAAAAAAGACGTATAAGTTTGAAAAGAGAAGTCTTGCCTTGCATTTTTATGGTAGGCAAGTTTCTAAGATGACTCCCAGGTTCTCTACACCATATTCAATCCTCGGACTGTGAAGATGATGGACTTTACTGCTGTGATTAAGTTATATGGCACATTGGACTTGAAGAAAGGGAGATTATTCTGGGTAAGCCTGACCTAATCAAGTGAGCCCTTAAATGGGACTAGGCCCTTCCTGAAGTTAGTGACTCAAAGCATGAGAGGGATTCTGCGTAAGGAAGATTCTCTGTCGGTAGCTTTGGAAATGGAAGGGGACACATGGCAAGGAATGTTGATAGCCTCCAAGAGCTGAGAGTGACCACTAGCTGACAGCCAGCAAGAGAACCGGGCCCTTAGTCCTAGAATTCCAAGGAACTGAATTTTGCCACAACCACACGAGCTAGAAAAAGGACCTGAATTCCAGATCACATCAGAACACAGCCAATACCTTGTAAGGCCCTGCACAGACAATCTATCAAGCCATGCCCAGATCAGATTGACAGACTGATAGGCTAATAAATGGATATTGTTTTAAGATACCAAGTTTGGGGTATTTTGTTGTGCAGCAACAGGTAACTAATACAACTTCTTATTTAGAACGCATAGCGGCTGATCAAGAGAAGTTATGTGGCAAAAGGTCATTCACTGACCAAGCTGGGTTTACCCTGATTTATTGTGAAAAGAACTTGAAACTGGTTTATAGATATTAGCAGAAGACTTTAGACAAGGTAAAGAGATAAGTGTGGGTATGGAATACTGAAAACTGAAGACCAAAGTAAGGCTCAAGTGCACATTTTCTTCATCTTAGTTGAGCAAGGCAAGGCAGCTGACAGTGTAACTATTTCCCTTTTGTAATGTTACTGGGGCTGACTCCAGCTTTAACAGGCAGGCATCCTCTCCCTGCTTTGTATAAATAATTCTTTTCCTCAGGACTTAAACAGATGTTTTCATTTTACTTAAACTAAAAGACGGTTTTCCTCCTCCACCAGGAATATGTAGCAGTACAAAGTGCTAACGTCCTGTGGATTTGAACCCCCATCCTCCAGAGCAAAAGAAGGCTGGGGATTGCCAAATGTCAACTCAGCTGTGAGAAGTGTTTTAAATCATATTCTGATGTAGGTTATGCTGTTAACTAGAAAACGAAGTGCAGCACACATGCTTCTAGTAATTCTGGTTTCAAATCCTATGATCTCTTCTTTGTCTTGAAGACCTTTTGATGTGAGTTCCCAATATTGAGTTTCTCTGTTTTTAATAATCTTATATTCCTTCCTCAATATAAATGTCATGAAAAATACTGAATGCTAATCTTCAAAGATCAAACAGGAAGAAAGAGGTGGGCAGCATAGTTCAGTGACTTGAATTCCTGAAATTTCTCATTTAAAAATTTTATTTTGGCTTATAAAAGCCTTGGCTCAAGAAATGCTTGGTTCTTTTTTTAAAGTTGGAGTTGTACACTCCCCCACATTTCAGAAGTATGTTAATTACAAAATAATTAGGTCTCTATGAGGCACCTGACGGGCAGGGGCTACTCAATCACTATTTATATCTGTATTTGTGTTTACAGGGAGGAATTCAGAATCAATACTTACTGGCTTTTACTTCGCTGCCTCTGCTTTAGCTAGGGTGATCAACAGACTTGGTTTGCTTGAGACAAAGAACTTTAAAGTGCTAACACTGGGACAGTTCCTGGCAAACTGTCAGTGACTAGCTTGGGCCTCAAGGACCCTTTTAGGATGGGAATTATGTGAACAAGTCAGCAAGGGCTGTTTACTCGTTTTGGGAGCTTGGTGTTTAAAGGCAGCCAATTTGATTTCCAGGGCAGGCTGGTGCCCAAAGCCCACAATCAAAATTATAAAAAAGTCTTGCTCAGAATTGTGTTAGGAGATGATTCTAGAGGTGCCTGTGATGAAGGAAAGCAATGCCTGCTTGCATACTTTATATGCACTGAAGTGTTTTAGAAAAATCAGCTCTCCATTCATTTCTCCACATGAGAATTTCAATTGTTGAGTGATACTGCATTCAATAACATCTAAGTACAATTGTGACTCAATCAGTATGTGTAGGCAGGTGTTTAAAGGATGTAATTATTCTCGGCTCCTTTCATATATATCAGTTTAATATACCTTTTTATAGTGCTTCCAGTTGCCCCCAAGGATAATTATGGAATTGGATGATGGAGAGACTTTGAGGTGGTAATAGGCTTGGAAGAGGGGGTTTAAGGGATGACATATGGTTTAGGGATGGCTTAGGGATGTGTCTTGAAGCTGTTTTTACTTAGTGTGTATTTATTAGGGGTGGTTTAAAGGGAGATGATAGAAATTATTGAGGAGCTGGCTAAGCCCACCCCCCACCTCCTTGGCACCAGTCCTCTGGGTGTTCTTTGTGATGGCATATACATGAATAATTAAATGGAATGTTTTGTGCTCTGTTTACCATATTAGAAAATAATGTATCCTTTGGTAAAAGTTGTTTAAAACATATTGAATAATAACAATCTTACCACTCTTTGAGCACCTATTATGTGCCCAGATACTTGTCATATACTCACATATATTCTCATTAAATGCTCATACCAATGCTGAGATATTTTAGAAAAAAATGATAAAATTATATAGACTGTGTTTTTTGAGGACTTCATGGCAGGTGCACATCTTATTCAGATGACATGAATTATCTTGTTTAAATCTTATAACAATTCTGCAAAATAGATACTTTTTCAGGTGAAGAAACAGCAGTTCAGTAACTTGTACGCATTCACATGGTTATCAAGGGGTGAAGGGGAGATTTAAGCCAGACAATCTGACATCAGAACCCTTGGTGTTCAGAAGAGTGCAAATGCTATATTCATATCATTTGATGCATAAGGAAATAGAGATTGCCTTACTTGCTCAAGGTCAGTTAGCTCATCTGCCAGTGCAGCTGAAAAACACATGCTGTATGCTCACATTTTTTTGGTCCAAGTCCCAGGAAAAAGGAGGAACTAGAGATTACAGTGCTATATGCTATGTCTCAGGGATTTATAGGAGATTTTTAAGGTATCTTTTCTGGTACATTCTGGAATGGTCCTGAGAAGATACAATTTTTAGGTTCTCCCCCAGACAATTGTGATAATAACCTGGTTTGACAACTATTGCCCCAGGACAGGGATGGCTAACAAGTTTTATTTCTAGTGCCATTTCTGAGTGGTAGATTGTATAGGCAAGTATGTTAAAAATTTTAAGGCTGAATCTGAGTTCAGTTGAGAAGAGCACCAATTAGTGATGTCTGCCATGAATTTGAGGAAAGAAAAGGATATGCATGGGTTGCTGGTGTCAAGTTCTAACTGGGGTCTGAGGGGAATCAGTGGGCCAGTGATGGGTAGCTGGAAAAACACTTGAGGAATCATAGACAGTTATCACATGGCTTTACTCTCTCTCTGGGCACAAGTGAGCTGTATGTACAGCATTAGCAGGGTAATTCTACGTTTTACAGACAATAGTCGCTCCAAGCCAAGCACAAGCTCACATGGGTGATCAGCTATTATCCTTCATGTGGTGTGGTTACATAATGTGCAGGGTTGTGCACCTGCGCTATAAACCCACTGAGTCATGCTGCACCAGAAGGCTGCCTCGACCTACTCCTAACTAAAGCACAGCGATTTCCCTTACACTCCATCCCCTAGGCTGAGGGCATCTTCTGGGCAGGGACACATGCCCAGAGGGCAGAGCCCTGAATCCACAACCCACAACAACAATACAGAGAGCAACAGTTCCCTACTAGCATCCCAGTTATGCTATTTATGACTATTAGGGCCCAGCGTAGGCCAGAGCCCAGGGATTCCCACCATAACTTCAGTGGGTGACGTGTTATGTTTACACAGGCCATGACAGGTACCCATCCCACAGTAGTGTTACCCCAATGTTGCTCTATGCACTGTAGTGCCTGGACTGGGGATACTACATGTTCCCCCAATATCCAGCCCTACCCATCATAAACACTATGGGCCAGCCAGGGGGTGGGTACACCGTGGGTCTTGTGGTGTCCTTTGTCCAAAGCTTGTGGCATTGCTTTCCAGGCATTAGCCATGGGACTCTAAGTCTCCAGGCATGTCCAGTTCTCTGCAGACGCTGAATGTAGTTGCCAAGGCAAGCCATCTGCAGCTGCTGCTGGAAGAGTGGTGCAGATCCAACAGTTGGAAACATTGGTCATCTCAGCATAGGTGTAGGCCCAGTCCACGATGCATTTGGAGCATGTTAACATACGGTTGAAATGACAGAGCAGGGACAGGTACTAACAGAGGTAAATCACATCTCTTAGGCAAAATACAGGCTAACCTTTCATCCCTGGATAGCAATGCAGCCACCAAGGGCTTTTGTCCTGGGTGACGGTACCACACTTCTCAGCTCCCCATCGTTCTTTTGAGTCCTGTATCTGTGCCAAAGTCATGGGGGAACTCATAATAGGTCACACGGGCAATACATATATTCCCTGGAGGAGGGTTCCTTCCTTGGCCATTCCTCTACAAACAGTCCACTGCGGGACCATGTATTAAATACCCAAGGAGTGACATGCAAGTCATACTCTATCCCCTGCCCCCAGGGAGCTACGATGGCCAACCACCAGAAGTGGGGGGCTTGGAGGGTCCATGGCCATAGCCAGGTTTTCTGTTCCTCTGCCTTCAAGGGTGTTGGGGCTGGTAACAACAGGTTACCGTTTCTCCCCATACCTGGTTGGAGGAGGTCATCCTTGGTACGTTTATCTGCAACTGGATGGGGATGGCAGCCCAGTGTAACAAAGCCTCCACCAGGGCCAGGCCACCTTTCCATGGCTATTCATTCAAGGTTTGAAGTACCAGGTCCAGCCTGGAACTCCGGCCCGCAAAGACAGGGGTGTGACATGCAAGTGTAACCCCTTCTTTAAGAGCCCGCTATACCACTCAATCATATCCGCAGCTTCAGTTGTATGGTACCTGGAATTCCCACTTTATGTGCATTTGTTATGGCCGTTTTTGTACCTGTTGTCCAGTGAAATGTGTTCCCCTATTACTCTCAACAGCTAGAGGGTGACCATCCAGGGCACATAAGTGTTGCAGAGCCCGGATGGCGTGCTGTTGGTCAGCCACTCTGCAAGGGTAGGTGAACAACAGGCTTGTGGCCATGCGTATACCCTTGCCACTTTGGCAGTGACCTGATGTAGTCTACTTGCCATCTAGTCAAGGGCACTCGCCCTGTCGTCACTTGTTGTGTAACACTGGGCAGCTGCCTCCGTTTAGGGTATGCCTGAGCACACAATGGGTATTTCTGACAAGCCTCCCAAATGTCCTACTTGGACAGGAACAAACCTGAAGGCCACTTCACTCCTGGCTAAAGCACGGCCATTTCCCTTACACCTGGGTTTGCTACACAAGTGTATTCTCTATTCACTCAGATATTCAGCTGCATGGCAGATCGTATTATTGTTCCCAACTATGCACTTCCTTCCCTGCAAGAAGATTTTACATTCCTGCTTATGACTCTGCAACTTGCTGTACCTCTCAGCAGGTGGAGATGCATCCATGTCCTGCAGTCAGGTTTGGCCTCAGAATTTGTGTTGACTGAGAGGATGTGACATCTGGCTTGTCTGGACAGAAGTTTTTGAGTGACTGTGTTTCAGTTCTGCCTCTTGCTGTTTCCCTCTGTCATGAGAACACTTTGTCCTTCAGAGACCTGGAAGCAGGACCACTGCGGCAGATCTACTTCTACTGATAGACATGAGAGAGAAACAAACATTTGCTCTTGAAAGGCACACCACAGAGATCTTGGAGTTGTTTATTACTGCAGCCAAGCTGACCAATACAGTCAATATTGGCCAATTTGGAATGGATCAGTTTGAAATTGATAAGTTAAAATCAATTCCCAGTGAACTCTGGAAAGAAAAATAAGTCCTAAACTGTCATTTTGTCTGAATATTAGTTTTAGTCTTATGAGACTGACTCTTGGTAAACTACCTAGATTATGCCCTTAGGGAGTTTTAGTCCCTTTTAAGTGATTTTAATGAGTGTAGACCCAAAAGAAGCCTTTCAGGGAATTGTATTAAAATGGGCCCAAATGATAACTGGACTAATTTTTTTCTAATGCCCAAGGACTGCAGTAGGTAAGGAGCACCTGCCACAGGATGGGGTCTGTCCTGGACCTCTTTCTGATGCAAGGTCCATATTCCTGTAAGGCTGGGCAGAGCTTAAGCATTAATCTATGGCTTTGTGTAGGTAGTTCTGTTGTTTTGTGTATGTTTGGATTTACAGTTGGGAGCACAAGTCCATGAAGACTGACATTTAAAACTGCTTTCCTTCAAACTGAATATTCTCTGAATTATCTTATTTCAGGATGTCAAGATATTGTCCTTTTTAAAAGTGTAAGTAACATCACATCTAATTTTAAAGAGGGGCATTTTAAAGGGCCTTTCCCTTAAGCATTGTTAGATAAGAATGCAGTAACACACACAGCATAATGACATTCCAGTCAACAACAGGCTGCATTTAAAACAGTGGTCCCAAAAGATACTAATGGAGCTGAAAAATTCCTATCACCTCATGATGTCATAGCCATCATAACATTTTGAGTGCAATGTATTAGTCAGGTCTGTGGTGATGCTGGCGTAAACAAATGTACTGTGCTGCCAGTTGCATAAAAGTATAGCACATCCAATTATGTACAGTATGTACTACTTGACAATAAACAACTATGTTAGTGGCTTATGTACTTGCTGTACTATACTTTTGATTGTTATTTTATATTGTACTCCTTCTACTTAGTAAAAAAAAGTTAACGGTAAACAGCCTCAGGCAGATCCTTCAGGAGGTATTCCAGAAGGTGCTGCTGTCATAGGAGATGACGGCTCCATGTGTGCTGTTGTCCCGGAAGACCTTCCAGTGGGACAAGATGTGGGGGTGGAAGACAGTGATACTGAGGATCCCGATCTTGTGCAGGCCTAGGCTAGTGTCTGTTTGTGTCTCACCCTTTAACAAAAAAGTTTAAAAAGTAAATCTAAAAAATTAAAAATAGAAGCATATAAAGATATAAAGAAAATATTTTTGCACAGCTGTACGTGTTTGAAGCTAAGCGTTATTACAAGAGTCAAAAAGTTAAAAAAAATAAGTTCATAAATAAAAAGGTTAATCTATGATTGAAGAATTTTTAAATAAATTTGGTGCAATTTGTGTACAGTGTTTATAAAGTTGACAGTAGTGTACAATAATGTCCTAGGCCTTCACATTCACTCACCACTCACTGACTCACCCAGAGCAACTTCTAGTCTTACAAGCTCCATTCATGAAAAGTGCTTAGATTCACAAATACTTGCCATTGTATTACAACTGCCTACAGTATTCAGTACTATAACATGCTGTACAGGTTTGTAACTTGGGAGCAGTAGGCCATACTCTATATAGCTTAGGCGTGTAGTAGGCTGTACCATCTAAGCGTGTGTAATTGTACACTGTAATGTTTGCACAGTGACAAAATCACCTAAGCACATTTCTCAGAATGTATCCCCTTTGTTAAGTGACGCATGACTATATTTACTAACATAGTCATTTGGGAAGGTATCTTGCCAAGCCCGGTCAGAAAATGTTATGGTACTCATTTGTGAGTAAACAATTCATACTTGCTTAAGATTTAACTAGTCATAAATACAACAGCAGATCTTCTCCCTCTATATGTCTATATTTTTAAGCCTTCCCAGCCTAATTTCCCAGAGGATTACATTGACCTTGAGTGCTTTGATGGTTTGTAAGGCTCTCCCTTTCTTGAATTAACAGTGTCCTAATATTGTTGGCATTTATGGTAACAAACTTCGGTGCAGTCATATTTTGGGTGCAAAAACCTTTTCTTGTGTGTGCTCGCTTGTTCCTTCTCCTCTAATCCAGCACTTCCTCTTTAGCATTAGAGCTATTGGTGTATAAGTTAAGAAGAGTAGGAACTGCACCCCAGGACCTCCCTTGGATCCCTCTTTCTGTCTTTCCTCAGAGCTTTCAGCCCTTTAAAGGCAGAGGAGAGCAAAGCCCAAGCAGAGGAGCACTCATGGCCAGCCAGAGACCGATGATGGACTGCAGCTGGCCAAGGAAAACAGAACAAGCCACAGGTGTCTGCATCCAGCCAGCTGGGTCAGGGCATCACAGGAAGTGCAAGGGAGGGAGGGGAGCCCCTGCAGCAGCTTCCTGCTTGATGCTTACTAGGGCTGGGCCTGTCCGTCCTCCTAAAGACCAGCCTATCCTTGACTTTAACTTAGTTAAGTTGCAACATAGAAGGGATTTTTTTGTTTGTTTTTTTTTTTTGTTAATCATCAGTTCGAGGGTCAAAAAAACGTGTACTAAGAAACCAACTTCTCTGAGCTTGTCCCTATAAAGGAAAAAGTGGCCACTATCCAAGAATTTAGGTCTCAGGTGAACTGGATGAGGAATATCTTCGTCACAAAAACTAGATGTCAGTTTTCTATCCAAGGGAACAGCTTCAAAAAATATAGCTAATTGTCAAATGGCTAACACAAACAGCTTTTAGTGCTGAATTTTAAAGTAAAACTTGATTTTCTTTGAAGGGAAATAAAAGGGCTAAAATGTTATGAAATGCTTATATACACATTACTAAGAATGTAATGATCTCCCACCCCCATGCCTTTAAATTAGGTCAGTTCTTGATCTTTAGAGAATATCAGAATCACGTGAGTGCTTGTTAAAAGTCAAATTTCTGGGTCTCATCCCCAGAATTTCCTCTTTAGCATTTGAGCTATTGGCTGAAAAAAATGCTGTCTAAATTAAGAGGATGAACTTCACCCCTAGCACCTCCCTTGGATCCCTTGATTTAGTACTTCGAAACGGGGCTTGATAATTTGCATTTCTTTTTTATTTTTTAATTTGAGATGGAGTCTCACTCTGTCACCAGGCTGGAGTTCAGTGGCATGATCTCAGCTCACTGCAACCTCTGCTTCCCAGGTTCAGGCAATTCTCCCGCTTCAGCCTCCTGAACAGCTGGGACTACAGGCGTGCCCCACTATGCCCAGCTAATTTTTGTATTCTTTCAGTAGAGACAGGGTTTCACTATGTTGGCCAGGATGGTTTCGATCTCTTGATCTGCCTGCCTTGGCTTCCCAAACTGTTGGGATTACAGGCGTGAGCCACCGCACCCAGCCAATAATTTGTATTTCTAAACAATTCCAGGGTGCTGCTGTTTCTTTGCCTGGGAACCACACTTTGAGAACTACTGGGCTAGGTAATCATCTTTGAAGATGGGTAGATAAAAGAGTTCCTCTTTATTCAGCACTGTAGTAGGCATTATGGGAAGGTGATGCTAGGAGTTTGCAGATGTTGGTGATTAGGGAATTAAGGGAATCTCAGTGTTGAAGGGATTGGGGATGGTGGGAGAATCAAGAGTGTGGGAGATATAAGAAGGAAATGGGAGTGAAGGGCAGGCTGAGGAATTCAAGTGAGAGGGAGAAACCCAGCCTGACACGGATCTCACTGCCATGTGAAGCGATTGCTTTATTGAGTTTGATTGTTGAGGTGGTGACAAGAGCTGTACCTAAAACAGATGTATAAAGCACTGAAAGTTTTATTGTACTCCTTTCTATTTTAAATAGCAGAAATGGACAAGTTCTTTGAACTTTCATAATGGTATTCATTTTCCTTGACTGTGTGTATTAATTGCCAGGTGAGGAACTCTTTCTTTTGGGCAAATAAAGTCATAAAGATAAGTTGTGACAATTAAATGGCCACATCTATTTTATCAGTATGGTAGGAAGCTAAGTTGGACATAATAAGATGTACATAGACTCTTTAGAGTCCAAAGAGGTGACTTTTGATATCTAAGGTTATGTGGAAACAAAAAGACAGAAAATGAGGCAACTATATTCTTAAAATCAAATTTCTTTTTACATTTCATTGGTTGTAACTATTCAATACATTATTTTGATTTTAAAAATTCAAAGCTTGCCATATATAGGTGGATAGTATTCAGTTATGAAATCACTAGGACTTACCTCTCCACCTATGGTTGTTAGCAAAAGAATGCCCAAGTCTGTTTTAAAAGCCTACTAAAAAAAAAAAAACATTTTAATGAAATAACAGGAAACAGGAATTGTGATTCCTCTTTCTATGAAATGTAAAATTTAAAATTCCCAAATACCTCTATGGCAGCAATATTCAGGAAATAATACTTTACAGTAAACATTTTTAATAAACAGCAGCATAAAATAATCAGTGTTTAATATCATCTCTGGTGTGTGAAATACAAATGCATATAACCTTAATATAAAATAGCCTTTTTGTCATTACAATTCAATGCTTCTCTATTTGAAATGCCCATAATAACAAATCAAACATTAAGTAATACAGTGATTAAATGCATGCAGTGAAAATAAGGAAAGATATGGTAGGGTGAGATATCTGAAAATTGCCATTATATATTTGAAGAAAATCTATATCAAGTTAAAAACAAAGGAAACAAGAAAAACAGACCAGATATAAAAATGCAAAGATATATTTTCACTTCCGTGACACAAACCATAAGCATAGTTTTGTGCAAAAAAAGAGAAAAAGATCTGAAAATAAAGTCATCTTACAAAACATTGTCAACAAAGAAAAGATATTTTTCAGTTTGTGAAAAAAATACTATTTTAATACAAAAGAGACTGTGTTATATAGTATCACAGTGCGATTATAAAATACATTATTACAAGTGGTTTTGAAATTTCATTTGCTCACCTTAATGTTTTCAGTTATTATAAAATGTTTAAAATAAATGTTATAGTTCTTTATAAAAAACTAACTTGAATTTACTTTTTAACCATAATAATGTTTTACCAGAGTAGGTATTTTACTGGCTCATGGAATGCTAATTTCCCTTTAAGGGACTCCTAGAAAAACTCAGATTCACTGAAATTGTGTTCTTAAAATAATAAATATTCTTGGAAAACAATTGATTGTCATATGATATACAAAATTGTTGTTTGAAGTTTCATCATTAAACAGTTGCATAGCAACAAAAGGATACAAATATTCTCCTCTACCTAAAGTTAAGAAATGTAACTTCTGAATCAGCTTATTTATGCCACAAAAATATGTCTTAATTTATCTCCAGAAATCTGAATATAGCCAATTCTTTGAGTTCACAGTACCTGTAAGTTCATGTTTGTTATCTGAAGACTCAGGTTTGGGAAAACTGCAATGCATTTTGGTAAACATATTTTCTTGATTACTCATGCTAGTTGTATTCAAAAAATGAAAACATCAATGTGTTTTTAATTATCTCATATTCTCATCAAATATCATTTCCAGGAATTACTTTTATATCCTGTAAGTCTCTTTACAAGTCTCCTATACCTTTAAAATAAAAATGAAACTTTGAGACATTGTTCTTAGAATAAAGGAGTTTTTTTTTAACAAGAGAAAAATCAAAAATAAAATTACTTTCTATATAGAACTTGAAACCCATAAGAATTCTAAACTTGGCAAAGATGGTTGGCAGGTAAATGCCATGAGATGCACATGTGAAACGTCCCACTAAGGCAAAAATGATCATGTTGCTTCTGTTTGCTAGTTAGAGAATTCAGTTCTTGGCAACTTTTGAAATGAGAACTCAGTACTTGTTTTTTAGGAAGACCATCATATTTTGCAAAATAGAATTCATTGCCTTTGGATTCCAACTAACTGTATGAATAAATTGTTATAATTCTTGGGGCTGGAATCAAATCTGTGAACATTTCCAGCACAGAAAAAAAGGGAGAGAAACTTTAAAATTACTAGACATTGGTATCATCATGGAGTTTCCTACTTCCCTAGAGTCTGTTGACCATAAGCACCCCAACGCTTCGGACAACTTGTAAACAGGGAGTTGCAAGGGGTGATTGTGCTCATCTGTAGCCATACACTTATTTTTCAGTGTTACTGGTTCCAGAAAACTCCTATGGGCGCTGTCCCCATAGGAACCCTTTTTCCTTTCCCACAGATGCTGATTTAGGCTGTGGGGCCATTTTCCTGCCTGTGCTTCCTTTGGTGCCTCATTCCTAATCCAGCAAAGTGAACTATCAACCAACAATCAATTCTAGTATCCACATCTAGCCTTCTTATGGTCTGATGCCCTGGGTTATTTCAAGGGCTGTGTAAATATGCTGTGAGAAACTGTGGGAAAGACCCTCACGATCGCAGGAGGATTCACAAAAAGGCACACTCTACACCTTCGCAAAGAAGCCCAATGACATAGAAGGCTTCAGGGTTCGTTACACTTGTGTTATGGCTCATTTCCCTCCAGGGTTTCAAATTTGGCCTGAAGCTTCTTCATTGATTCTGAACATCATTTCCATAAGAACATGCACAGAGTCTTAACTGAATCAATATAATTCCTGAATATCTGTCCTGAAGAAAAGACAGCAGGTAGACAAATGCTATGGTATATATACATTTGGGAGAGACGCCAGTCATGGTGACTGAAGGCTAAAACACAAAGCACCGTTTGACTTTTGGTTTTACATTTAATCACAAGGTTCTTTTCCTCTTCACTGGTTTGCAGTTTTCAGTACTTGAAACCACATGTTCCAATCCCAATGCCATGTCATGCACTCCAATGGAGTACATATCCCACAATGCTTTCATTTTTTTTTGTTTGTTTGTTTTCTGGCTAGTGTCTGTCCTGCTTGGTAAGACACAGTCAAACTTCACAGAAGATACTTGTTGTGATGTCTGCTAAATGAGAACCTTACTTTAATAAAAACATTTGAATATAAATCTTTTCTATGGCTGTCTAGTTTGTCCTGTATACCACATTTACATTCTACAGTTCTGCAGAAATAATAGATTCGGTGTGTCCGTGAATATTGGAGTCTCCTAGTAAAGATGGTTGTTTTGAGTCAATTTTGTAGGGTTTTTGAGATTTGTTGCCAAAAACGGTGATACCCACTCCACCAGGATGATTTGGAATTGACATGTGTGGTAGTAAAGGAATATTTGCTTCCTGATTGGATCCTGATGAGGGCAAGCTAGTCACATGGCCAGTGCTAGTCGACCCACTGGCACTGCTTGGGGACCGACTCTTGGGAGGCGGGCAGTGCTGAATCACTCTGGGAGGGCCTGTTGGCTGATAGTGGGCAGCTGGAAATGCTGCATATCCAGGAGGTATTGGGTAACCATTGATGGGAATGAATCGCTGGTTCTGAGGTATTGGCGGGCCGATGAAACCAGCAATCTGGCCCTGTGGTGTAATACCCTGGCTTGGAAACATGTAATTAGGATATCTGGGGTTACTGAGATTACTCACTGGGCTGGCACTGAGGGAGGTTGTCTGTGTGGTGGCATTTCCCCCAGAAGGAGTAGTAGAGCTGGTGTGACTTGAGAGTCCCTCCCAGGACCGAAGCCGGACGTGAATATCTTTAAATCTTGGTCTCCTGGAAGGAATCTCATTCCAGCACTCTGTCATGAGGCTGTACATTCTGGGTGGGCAGTCTTCAGAGCATGGTAGGAGCTGCCGTTTTCTCACCATCTCAATCACTTCCTGGTTACTGAATCCATAATATGGCTGGAGTCCAAAACTGAAAATCTCCCACAAGACAACCCCAAAGGACCAGATATCTGAATCAGAAGAGAATTTGCCATACATGATGGCTTCAGGGGGCATCCAGCGAATGGGAAGCAAGGACTTACTCTGGACCCTATAGTAATCAGCGGAGTAAACTTCTCTGGAAAGCCCCAAGTCTGAAATCTTTATATGAAGTTGCTCTCCGATTAAAATATTGCGAGCTGCAAGGTCCTTGTGGACAAAGAAGTGACTAGACAGGTATTCCATGCCAGCTGCAATCTGAATTGCAATATGCAGAAAATCTCCATGGTCCAGGCTGGACTTCACAGTCCCGTCTTCATCACTGCTGCAGCCAACGTCAGAGTGTGGGGATCGCATGATGAGGAACTCATGGAGATCTCCCTGATTCATATACTCAAAAAGCATGCACACAGGTTGTTCCTGAGTGACGGCACCTAGAAGGCAGACGATATTGGGGTGGTGTAGTTCTGCCATTAGGGAGGCTTCTTGTTGAAATTCTGTCCATTGCTGGGGGTTGTTATAGTCTTTCAAGGTCTTGATAGCAACCAGCTGAGCGTGGTCCATGCCTGGGAGATAGAGATGGCCTTTATAGATTTTCCCAAAGGCACACTCACCCAGTTCTTCCATAAAACGTACAGCAGAAAGAGGCAGCTCTTTAGCTTTGCTCTGTAGGAAAGAGAGGAATAAGGTGGTTTAAAACATTTCTTCAGGCAAGACAGCTTCACATCGGAAAGGAGGGATGGGGCATATAGAAAAAGGTTCTATAAACAAATTAAATAAAATATTGTAGGTCTATATATCCTTCAAATTGTTGGCTGCAACTCAGAGGAGGTGCCATAGGCAACTTCCCATGACTCCTCTATCCCTTTCCCTCATCTCAGCCCCAAAATGGTTTCTTGCTGCTGCCTCGAGTCTTGATACTCAAACTGTGGTCTGGGGACCAGCACCATCAGCATCACCCAAACTTATTGCAAATGCAGACTCTTGGGTCCATCTCAGACCTACTGAATCAGCATATGCATCTAACAAGACCCCTGTGATTTCTGTGAAGATTAGGGTGTCAGAAGCACTACTGCAGAGGCTACAGCCTGGTACTTAGAGCATTTCCTGATATGATCTCTTGCTACTTCTCTATGTGATAACATCACTTTAGTTATATAGGTTTACTCAGTGTCCACTCCTGAAACCATTTACATTCTTGCCCAATACTTTTGTTCCTCCAATAATCTGTCATTCTTAGAATATTTATTGTGCTAAAAGTCAGAGAAACCAAAACAAAAGAGTGTCCTTCTAAAGTACGCACTATAAAGATGGGAAGGTCTGAAATCCTTTCTTTTCTAAAAAGCCTGTTTCAGGCCCCACTTCCCCCAAAACCTTGCCTGACCACTACGGTCATTTCTTTGCTAGACTCTTTTGCCTTTACTGTGAATGCCGCCACAGACACAAAGCAGTGTGGTGGCTGATTACACACGTGGCCTCTATAGTCAGACGGTCTGAATTGGAATCCTGCCTTCTCCACTTACCAGCTGTGTGACCTTGGATACAACATTTAACTTTGTGCCTCAATTCCTTCATCTATAAAATGGGATGATAATAATTGTACTTACCATGTTATTGCAAATTTTTAATGAGTTAATGTTTGTAAAGTACTCAGACCTACGTCTGGTCCATGCTAAGTTCGATTTAACTTTTTGTTATTATTATCAACGTGATGTTTCTGTTCTTTTTATGCATGCATTTTGTCCTCACAACCAGATTTCAAGGGAAATCTTATTGGAAGCACTGCCCTTCAAACCAACGTGTATTCCCAGGGCTAAGCAAGTGGGTTGTTTATTATTTGACCTTAACACAGACAGGTAAAGGCACCTAGCTCACAACAAAAATAAGTATTGAATCATGACATTTGATCTTGGCAAGCAAATGTCTGTAATGTCATATGTTTCTACTATTTTAAAATTTACCTCAAATTTAGTCTGATGTTTCATTTGTCAGAAAGTAATAAAAACAATGTATTTTACATAAAACTGATTTTTCAAATAATCCCTATCCTTCAAATTCTTATTTTGTTTTAAAAGAATACTACCCTGAAAATTCTAATTGAAACTGACAATGTTGAAATATTTATGAAATCCAGAGTTCTCTGTACAGAGTTTAAAACAACAGTTTAGAAAATTTGGTAAAATAAAAATAATTCTCTTATCCAAACCCTACTAATTTAGAATTCATGATGATTAGATTTGTTCTAGGCTGATATTTTCCAGGGCAAAATGCCCACTAACCTAATTGTAAGTGTAAATAAACGTGCAGCAAAATACCCACTTAAAAGGACACATTTGGATGGGAGATTTTGGAACATTAATTCTTCTATGCAAATAATCTGTCTCATTATAAATTGGTCTTATTTGTTCACCAAAGCAGAATTTTCTGAGGTCTATATTTGGAAATGCATTTTAGAAAATTTACTTGTGCTGAAAGTAATGGTAATGTGTTGCTTTAAACTTTCAGTAAATTAAAGCTTATTGATCTAGTTCTATTGAATATAGTATTGTTTGTAATAGCAAAAGATTATAAATGACCTCCATGTCCCCATAGAGAACACATTAAATCAATTATGGTGGAGCTAGTAAACAGAATATTTTACATTTGAAAAAAAGAATGAGGACGTTTTCTATGTACTGGTATGGAAAGGTCTGCAAAATCCTTTTGCTCAGCTAAAAATAAAAACCAACAGAACAGTTAATGCTGGGTGCTGCTTTTGTGTAAGAGAGAAGGAGAAAAAGAACACGTGAAATATATTTCTTTGTATAAACATAAAGAAACCATGAAAGGATACTTGGGAAACAGAGAGCAGTGATTATTGGGGGTATGGAAGTAGAAACTAGGAAAAGGGGTGCTGAGGTAAGCGATTTTACACTTCATGCCTCTTTACGCTTTAAAATTTTTGAACCAGGTGAATATACTACCAATGCTCAAAATTAAATAATTTTTTAAAAAACAGGCGAATCTTTCCATCTCACTGAATTAGAAAACATCTTTTGCAATTACAAGTCCATCCACCATTTTTCCTTTTGCTTTCAGGGTCTGTATTCTCATGGGAGCTGGTGGAATTCCTTTGAGAGGTCAAGGTGCAAGTGATGAGAAAGGTAACCAGTTGAACCAACCCTCCTTTTTTGTCTTGTAGTACTCGGATGATTTTACTTTTGCTGGCAAGAGTAACCCAAGCTGAATTTTTCCTGCATGCTAACATTGGGGATTTCCATCAGAACTTTTCCTAATGATGTAAATAAATCCATTTTAGGTGAAGGTCCCTTGAATAGCATAGTAAATATCACTTACTTTTTGACCTAAACAAGACCTCTAGGCTCTTGGAGATAGAGGTTAAGGGACTGAGTACTAAAACTTCTTTGTGGAAAATGGGAATTAGGAAGTTAACTCATGGAATATTATACTGGCATAACGAGGAGTTAGAAACCCAATATCCTCTCCTCCCTCACTGCTTGAAACGAATCCATAGGCAGTATGGTGTAATTCAAACCAAGTGAGCTTTGGACTCCTATAAATCTGGGTTTGCATTTTGAATCTACTGCTATTAATAATAGTTAATACTTACATAGAACTTTGTGTCAGATACTGTTCTAAGCACTTAGCAAACATTAACTTATTTAACACCACGATCCTGTGGGATAGGTCCTATATATTAATCACTGACCTTGGGTGAATTTCTTAACTTTTCTGAACCTCTGTTTCCATATCTATGAAATAATATACTATCTTGCACTGTTGCAGTAGGGATTAAATATAACGATGTATGAAAGTAATTCCTACCTAATAAGTGCTCTTTAAATCATTCTTATTATCCTTATTAGCAAAGTCATCCAGGAAGTAAAGTAATGCAAATGATTTAGATCCATTTAAGCCTTAAGTAGTTCCAGAGTGTTTAAATTTCTTCCTGTTAATCTTTCTCTGTTCTCCTGTAGTTGTTAGTTTAAAAAAAAAATCATCCTTTAAAAATGACAGATAATTTGTTTTGGAGCTTGAGGGTGGGTGAGAAGTTGAGTGGCCTGTGGCTGGCTCCTCTGAGATGTGAATGAAGGTGAAGGCAACAGGAACTCATGTGGAAGAGTGGATGGTAGCAGATGGAAAAAGGAAGCAAGCCAGCCAAACTTCTGGAGGTGGGAAAAGAGGAAGAGGTGGACAGGACCTTGGCACCATCCCTACACAATGGCCTTGGGGCTTCATGGCTAAGAAGGCTAGCTGCATTCCCCTCCAGTGAGGTAAGCAAATGTGTTCTCATATATGTGTCTTTGGAAAAAGAACTTTCACTGTTGCCATTTTACAGTTGGAGAAAGGGGCTAAAGAAAGTATCAAGAACGTTTAGGAGAGCAGAAAGAGCCACATTTGCAACTCCAAGGCTCTCTGTTTGGGGCCACAGCATTCTGTTTGAAACCAGAGAAGCCTGCTGGCCAGCAATCCCAGCTTGAAGCCGAGTGTCTCTGGAGGCTCGGCCTGAGGCCTGCCACCTTGCAGGGCTAGGGGGTTGGCCTTCAGTATGTGGTCACTCTATAGAATTATAATTGTTTTTTCTCCCTGTTCACACATGAAAGAAAGTAGATTTTACCCCACAGTATATCTTGTCCTATCTCACCAATACCCAGTGGGCCATATAGCATATAATCCCAAGTCTTCTCCAAGGAATCATTTACTAGAGCTACTGAAAACTAAATTTGGGGGGTTTGCTTAATTTTAGAAGCATGGAAAGCATCTAAAATGGCAGAGTCCACAAACATCTTCCCTTCAGACACCTGTGCAGCCCAGCAAAGAAGTGCCCAGAAAAAAATGCTCCTAGCTTGGTTTCAGGGGAACAATTTCCACAGTGATTTGCGTTTTTAAGGTGCTCAAGTTACTTGGTACAAATGAGTCCTAACTATAGACTCATTTTCAAATTTTACATAAATCCTGAACTAGTTAAAAAATCATAAAAACCCTTAAAGAAGCAGTCAGTAGACTGTACGGTGACGGCAGGAAATTAGCTGTATTGTTGAGGAACAGATGGTTTATATTATACAAACCCTTTAGGCTAAACTTGTTTAGGTCTGGCATATTGTAAATTATATTTTAGTAATGAAAGTGAAATGACCTCTGCTTGACCTCAAGTGGGGTTTGTCTGTTTGAACAAATGTAGTGGAAAACTATGAAAGAAAATGAAGTCATAAAGTTTTGGCAGTTCAATTTTGGCTCATTTCAAGTTAAGGGGTTATAAATCTGTTTAGTTTTTGTTTGACAAGTATTTGTCATACAGGGATGTACAAAATGTAAAGAAGTGTAAAATACACATGAGGCATAGTGCCAAAGTAAACCAAGTACAAAGGAAAACTGGAATGAATAGGGTCCTGGGCTCCTATCTCTTTATCACTCCCTCCATTAGTTGAAGGACAAGATGGCCTCGGTTTATTATATGCTGTAAGGCAATTAAGTACCTTAAAACTAAAACAGGCTTTCAGTTTCAATGTTAACATTTTTACTTCTCAAAGTAAACACACATCTGCCTTTAAAAAATTATATAAAATTATTATATAAAATAAAAGTTGATGCCGAAGTTGATACATTGTTCCAAGATGCTTCTTTCTTTAGAAACTCTTGAAAAGCAATGGTATTAGAGTTTAAATAAGCTCTTTACAGAAGGAAAATGAAGGAAAAACATTTTAGATGCAAGTCATTTAGCTGTGAGTCAGATGGGAAAACTGTAGTGCTGTCTAAACTGCTGATAAGAGAGACCACACTGATCCTGGTAGCTTTTTTCACCTTAGTGATGACTGCTAAGTGGGGATGTGGGGGATCTTTAGATTGCCTAACTTTAGATATGAAAGCAATGAACCATAAGTAGAGTTTTTAAAAACTGTAATTACTTTGGTGGCTGTAGACGAATAAGGAGGGCAGACTCAGTGGTTTTATTTCCTTCCATCTTTGGGAAGTTATACCTTAGGTGACAATATATTTGAAATGACTCCTGGTGAAGCAGCCTACTACTAACTTGCTATTTCCTGCTCACTTTATGAAAGTGATTACCATGGGATTTGTGATGGCCACCAACATTTGTATGCAACATGAAGCCTGCTGTCACTTTTTGCCTCCAACATAATGTCATATGATTGTTCTACTTTTGAGTCCAACTATAAGTAGACACACAGATAAAGAACAGAGCTACATTAGGGTGGAGGAAATCGAGCCTAGGGTGGTTCTGTGGGACAGAAAGGGGGCTTTAACAACAGTAGGTGCTGAAACAGGATCCATATTCAAAAGTCAGCCCCAGACGTCCCCCTGTGGTCCCTGTCACTCAAGGTCAGTTCACTCTGCATGTTCTAATGTCCCAAGGCTGACTGCTGCCCTTTTTCAAATCTATGCTATTCTTTTGAAGCTGATTCTAGTTGGATCCAAGTGTCTATAGAAGAATAGCAGGTTTCACATGGCATTTGTGCTTGCTCCATGATATGGTTTGGCTGCATTCCCACTCAAATCCCATCTTGAATTCCCATGTGTTGTGGGAGGGACCTGGTGGCAGGTAATTGAGTCAGGGGGGCAGATTTTTCCTGTGCTGTTCTCGTGATAGTGAATAAGTCTCATGAGATCTGATGGTTCTATGAGGGAGAGTTTCCCTGCACAAGCTCTCTCTTTGCCAACTGACATCCATGTAAGATGTCACTTGCTCCTCCTGGCCTTCTGCCATGATTGTGAGGCCTCCCCAGTCATGTGGAACTGTAAGTCCATTAAACCTCTTTGTCTTCCCAGTCTCAGGTGTGTCTTTATCAGCAGTGGGAAAATGGACTAATATAGTAAATTGTTACCAGTACAGTGGGATGCTGCTGAAAAGATACCTGAAAATGTGGGACAGTTTGGAACTCCCTAGAGACTTGTTGAATGGCTTTGACCAAAATGCTGATGATGATATGGACAATGAAATCCAGGCTGACGTGGTCTCAGATGGAGATGAGAAGCTTGTTGAGAACTGAAGCAAAGGTGACTATTGTTATGTTTTAGCAAAAAGACTGGTGGCATTTTGCCCCTGCTCTAGAAATTTGTGGAACTTTGAACTTGAGAGAGAAGACTTAGAGTATATGGCGGAAGGAATGTCTAAGCAGTAAAGCATTCAAGATGTGACTTGGGTGCTGTTAAAGGCATTCAGGTTTTTTTTTTTTTGAGACAGAGTCTTGCTCTGTCAAAGGCATTCAGTTTTAAAAGGAAAACAAAGCATAAAAGTTTGGAAAATTTGCAGCCTGACAATGCAATAGAAAATAAAATCCCAATTTCTGAAGAGAAATTCAAGTTGGCTGCAGAAATTTGCATAAGTAGCCAGGAGCCAAATGTTAATCACCAAGACAGTGGGGAAAATGACTCCAAGGCATGTCAGAGGTCTTCATGGCAGCCCCTCCCATCACAGGCCCAGAGGTTTAGGAGGAAAAAATGGTTTCATGGGCTGGGCCCAGGGTCCCTCTGCTGTGTGCAGTCTAGGGACTTGGTGCCTTGTGTCCCAGCCACTCCAGCGGTGACTAAAAAGGGCCAAGGTACAACTCATGCTGTGGCTTCATAAGGTGGAAGTCCCAAGCCTTGGCAGCTTCCATGTAGTGTTGAGCCTGTGGGTGTACAGAAGTCAAGAATTGAGGTTTGAGAATCTCTCCTAGATTTCAGAGGCTGTATGGAAATGCCTGGATGCCCAGGGAGAAGTTTGCTGCAGGGGCAGGGCCCTCATGGAGAACCTCTGTTTGTTAGGGAAGTATGGAAGGGAAATGTGGGGTTGGAGCCCCCATACCAAGTCCCTACTGGGGCACTGCCTAGTGGAGCTGTGAGAAGAGGGCCACTGTCCTCCAGACCCCAGAATGGTAGATCCACCAACAGCTTGCACTGTGAGCCTGGAAAAGCCTCAGACACTCAACACCAGCCTGTGAACACAGGAGGGGGACTATACCCTGCAAAGCCACAGGGGCAGAGGTATCTGATGCAGCTCTTCCATCAGGATGATCTGGATGTGAGACATGAAGTCAAAGGAGATCATTTTCGAGCTTTAAGCTTTGATTACCCTGCTAGATTTTGGACTTGCATAGGGCCAGTAGCCCCTTTATTTTGGCCAATTTCTCCCATTTGGAATGGCTGTATTTATCCAATGCTTATGCCCCCATTTTATCTGAGAAGTAACTAACTTGCTTTTGATTTTACAGGCTCATAGGCAGAAAGGACTTGCCTTGTCTTGGATGAGACTGTGGACTGTGGACTTTTGCATTAATACTCAAATGAGTTGAGACTTTGGGGGACTGTTGAGAGGGCATGATTGGTTTTGAAATGTAAGGACATGAGATTTGAAAGGGGCAAAAGGTGGAATGATATGTTTGGCTGTGTCCCCACCCAAATCTCATGTTGAATTCCCACGTGTTGTAGGAGGGATCCAGTGGGAGGTTACTGAATTATGGGGGCAGGTCTTTCCCATGCTGTTCTCATGATAGTGAATAAATCTCATGAGATCTGATGGTTCTATAAGGGGGAGTTTCCCTGCACAAGCTCTCTCTTTGCCTGCCACCATCTATGTAAGATGTAACTTGGTCCTTCTTGCCTTCCGCCATGATTGTGAGGCCTCCCCAGCCATATGGAACTGTAAGTCCCAGTTCCACCTCTTTTTCTTCCCAGTCTCAAGTATGTCTTTATCAGCAGTGTGAAAACAGACTAATATGCCCCATCAGAGGAATCATGAGCAGACCCTAGCCCTATTGAAATTAGAGGAGTATTTTTGATAATAGAAGGGCTATCCCAGGTCCTTTTTCTCTTTGGGAGCACAGTTTTCTCTGAGATCTGTATTCCCTATGGGCTGACTTGCTTCCTGAATCTCAAGTACTGACCAACATAGTCTACATCAGAGCAGGACTCATTGCCACCTGGAGGACTTGTTAAAACACAAATTGCTGGGCTCTACCTCCAGAGTTCCTGTATGGGTCTGAGGTTGTCCATTTCTGACAGTTCTCAGTTGATGAGACTTCTGCTGGCCTAGAGGCCTCACTTTGAGAGGCCTTGGAATAAATGAACGTAGTTTTCCAGATCAGTCAAGTCTGGATCCTCAGTGATCTGGGTCCCTTCTCTCTGCATGATGAATGACCACAGTGTGTCTGAAGAAACTGGTTGGGCAATTAAAACTTACCTGAGAGAGAAAACAATACACTGCTTGAAAAGATGCTCTGGAAATGTCAGGTAGAGAAAAATACAAGAACCATTAACTGGCATTTATTAGGTTTATATACTGTATGACTGCTGTCTTAGTGAAATTCATGATTCAAGGTTTTGATATATCTTTCTATAGCTTGGGCTATATCACCAGTTTCCTTTAGTTTCAATTAAAGCCAATCATTTAGGATATATTTTAATAGGCTGGTTGCATCAGTCAGTCAGCTAATACTGTATACACAATATACTGTATACACAATATGCATACAGACTACTATATGAGGGACCCGAAAGAACAATAAAGAGAGAAGACACGGCTCTTATCCTAGATATCTGTAATCGGAATTTAGTAATACCTACCATGTATTAAATATCTGCCATGCAGCAGACACTGAGATCCTAACAATGGCTATGATTTCTTGAATGCTTATATGTTAGGCTGCAAGTACTTTACACACATTAGCTCCTTTCATCCTCACACCCACCCCATGAGATCGGTAACTATGACTCATACCTATGTTTCAGATGGAAAAACCAAAGAACAGGTCAGTTAAGTGGTCTCACAGCTGGTAGGTGGTCAATTCAGACACCAGAGCCTGCCTTGCTAATGACTACACTATACTCCCTTGTCTGCTCTCTGACATAAGTGCTTAATGCATCAACCCATTTAATTCTCATCACAATCCTGTGAGATTCATATTAGGACTGCCCCATTTTATAGATAAAGACATTAAGGCATTCAGTGGTTAAGTAGCTTGCCTATAGAAGCACAACTATTAAGTGGTGATGCCAAGATTCAAATCCAAGTATGTCTAACAGTGGAGTTGCAGCACTTTCTGGGAAGAAGAGGCCAGAGTTTCCATCTAATCCTCAAAGGACTCTACATTTTAAAAGCATGAGGACCATTGATGTAAAAGTGAAATGCTCAAGATGTAAGAGCTCTCCGGTTTTTGAGTTAGACCTCACTCTGTTGATGCTCAGTTGTCTCTAGTGGTTGACTGGGATGAATGAACAAAACCTGTCCATGGCAACCTTCGCCTGAATTGGGCACGAGAGCCCTGGAGAGTATATGACTGTGAGATTTCTTAGTATCTGGACTTGGCTGTTGACATGGATCTGCTTGACTCCAAAACCTATTTTCCTTTCTTGTGCATTTTATGGTTTCTTAGGTAAACAGTGTTAGAATTGTGAAACAATTGACTCTACTCATAAATGGAAATGATTATATTTTAAAAGCTTAGAGGCCACAGCCATTTTGTTTTGGGAGGTTATGGACATTTTCAAAGACTACAGCTGAACTAAGTGCCTTCTGGCTTATGCAATCAAATTCTAGAGGGAGTTTCAACCAATGTTTTGCCACATTTGCTCAGAGTTCAGCTGCACTTCTCTGGAAGTGATTTAACCTCAGAAGCATTTCTTTTCTTTATAATGTAACTTTCTGATAATTAGCTTGAATGTTTGGTGGTGAGCAGGGTTGATTCTGTGGTGGAGTTACTTTATAATGCCAATGGGAGAGGTTCTATTCTGCCTGGAAATAGACAGAACAGATGCCAGTAATTGTAATGTCAGCTTCAGCCATCCCATGCTCATAACTTGAGCTCATATATTTCAGTCAGCCTGAAAATAAAGGCAGTAGAAGGAAATAGAAAGCACTGGGCCCTGCACCTGAGAAGACCTGGGTTCAAGTTTTGGCTGTCACTTAATAACTGTGTGACTTTGGGCCAACTCTGAATCTGAAGCCCCAGATTTTTCACCCTAAAAATCAGAGTTAGTACCTACTTCAAAGGGTTATTATAAAGATTCTATTGAGATAATGAAGTACTTTAGTCCATTTATGATGCCAATTTATAATATATTCATTTATAATACTTGTTTTTCCCAGAAGTAGAGTTTCTATAGACATTGGTTTAAGCTGAGGTTATGTACTGAACAGCCTTCCAGCCCTCACTATCAGACCTTCTCCACTCTGATGGAATTTATCCAGGGTGTAAGCAGGGTGTGGGGCAGGAGAATGTATGCTAACAGGATGGATGCAAGGAATACAAGAGCTGTCCAAAGAGCTGCCTCTATCATCTTTGCTGGGATTCTCTTGCCTGTGTCCTCACCTCAGTTAATGTTGTGCCATTTCTGGATCCTATAGCTTCCTCCCAACCCACAGTATCCTATGTATGCACAGCATTTGCCTCATTAAAAGATCTGTAGTTAAACCACTGCTCAAAGAAATCAGAGATGACACAAACAAATGAAAAAACATACCAGGCTCATGGATAGGAAGAATCAGTATCATTAAAATGGCCATGCTGCCTAAATCAATTTACAGATTAAATGTTATTCCTATTCAACTACCATTGATATTCTTCACAGAATTAGAGAAAACTATTTTAAAAATTCATATGGAACCAAAAGAGAGCCCAATAGCCAAGGCAATCCTAAGCAAAGAGAACAAAGCTTGGAGGCATCATGGTACCTGACTTCAAACTATACTACAGGGCTACAGTAACCAAAAGAGTATGGTACTGGTGCAGAAACAGACATACAGACCAATGGAACAGAATAGAGAACCCAGAAATAAGATTGCACACCTACAACTACCTGTTCTTTGACAAACTTGATAAAAAGCAAGCAATGGAGAAAGGATTCCCTATTAAAATAAATGGTTCTGGGATAACTGGCGAGCTTTATGCAGAAGATTGAAACTGGACCCTTTCCTTACACCATGCATAAAAATTAATTCAAGATGAATTAAAGACTTAAATGTAAAACCCCAGTGGCTCATGCCTGTCATCCCAGCACTTTGGGAGGCTGAGGCAGGTGGATCACTTGAGGCCAGGAGTTTGAGACCAGCCTGGGAAACATGGTGAAACCTTGTCTCTACAAAAAAAGACAAAAATTAGCCAGGCGTGATGGTGCACACCTGTAGTCCTAGCTACTTGGGAAGCTGAAGCATGAGAATTGCTTAAACCCAGGAGGCAGAGGTTGCAGTGAGCTAAGATTGCTCCACTGTACTGTAGCCTGGGTGACAAAGCAAGACTCCATCTCAAAAAAAAAAAAAAAAAAAGCAAAAACCAAAATTATAAAAATCCTGGAAGACAATGTAAATGATACCATGCAGGACATAGGCACAAGCAAAGATTTCATGATGAAGACACCAAAAGCAATCACAACAAGAGCAAAATTTGACAAATGAGATCTAATTAAACTAAGGAGTTTCTGCACAGCAAAAGAAACTATCAATAGAATAACAGAAAACCTACAGAATGGGAGAAAAATTTTGCAAACTATGCATCTGACAAAGGTCTAATATCCAGCATGTATATGGAACTTAAATAAATTTATAAGAAAAAACAACCCCATAAAAAGGTAGGTAAAGGACATGAACAGGCACTTTTCAAAAGAAGACATTTACATGGCCAAACATATGAAAAATAGCTCAATATTACTGATCATTAGAGAAATGCAAATCAAAACCTCAATGAGATACCATCTCACACCAGCCAGAATGGCCATTATTAAAAGGTCAAAAAACAACAGATGCTAGTGAGGTTGCAGAGAAAAAGGAATGCTTATACACTCTTTGTAGGAGTATAAATTAGTTCAGCCATTGTGGAAGACAGTGCGGCGAGTCCTCAAAGACCTAAAGACACAAATACCATTTCATCCAACAATTTAAATCCTGAGTATATACCCAAAGGAATATAAATCATTCTATCATAAGGACACATGTACATGTATGTTCACTGCAGCACTATTCACAATAGCAAAGACATGGAATCAACCTAAATGCCCATCAATGAAAGACTGGATAAAGAAAATGTGGTACATACAATATACTCCATAGAATACTATGTGGACATAAAAAAGAATGAGATCACGTCTTTGGAGGGACATAGATGGAGCTGGAGAATATTACCCTTAGCAAAGTAACACAGGAACATAAAACCGAGTACCACATGCTCTAATATTTAAGTGAGAGCTAAATGTTGTTCTCATAGACACACAGAGGGGAACAACGCACCCTGGGGCCTTTCAGAGGGTGAAGGTTGTGAGGAGGGAGAGGATCAGCAAATATAGCTACTGAGTACTAGGCTTAATACCTGGGTGATGAAATAATCTACCACAAAACCCCATGACACAAGTTTACCGACATAACAAACCTGCACTTGTACACCTTAACTAAAAATAGAAGTTTAAAAAAAGCCCTGTACTCATGAGTTTAACAACAATAATAGTAATTTCTAGCTCTTAAGTACCTGTGAGGTGCCAGACACACTATCTCAAAGTGTAAAATATATCCCTTTTAAGTACTATTCTTATCCTTGCTCTATAGATGAGAAAATTAAAGATCCACAGAAGTTAGTTATTTGCTTAAGATCTTGTGGCCAGTTGACAGTGGAGCCAAGATATGTAATTATAGCTCTTTGCCTCTACCCTCTGGCTCTTTGAAGTGTATCAGACTACCTTCCCAAAATAAACTAAGAGAAAAGCATGGCTAGAAAGGTAAGTTAGGCCCAGATGGCATAGACTTTTGGGTGGCAGGATTTTGGTGGCGAGAATTTTATAACTTGACATTGGTCCCTCCAGGTTGAGAAATCATTATACTCAAGGGGGAGCTAGAGCAATGCCAGAGGATGAAATCAGCGCCAGAGAATGAGAGGGAAAAGAGGACTGATGGATGTCAGAGGATGCTCCCATTAAGGGAATTAAAAGAACTAGTGAACAAGTATGGGAAGGACATAGGAGGAAAGCCAAGGGAAAAAAAAATATTTCAAGATAGTGGTTAAGAATATCAAAGGCTCCAGAGAAATTAAACGGGATGAAGACTTGGCAAAGGTCACTGGATTAAATAACATCACTGGTGATTCCCAAGAGGCCCATGTTAATAGAATGGTGAGCTCAGAAGTGTTGTGAGACAATGGCTTTAAGCAGTGAGTGGAAAAGTTATTGAGGATATTTTAGCATGAAGTGTGGTGACATTTGGTAAGAACAGAGAATTAAAAAGGGTAGCCAGACTACAGCAGGGCTTTTAGATGGAAGCGTGTTGCTGGCAAAAGGGACAGGCCCAGAGAATGTAATCCCATTTCAGTATATTCAGCAACTACTTTGGCTGAAAAGAAAAATGGAGAGATGAATTGTCTGGAAGTGAAAAAGCAGAGAAGCTGGCAAGAGTTAAGGGTAAATTGAGAAGTAAAATACAGCCATCAGCTTTGGAGAGCTGGGCCAGTGCTGCTTTCCCTCGCAATGTTCCTTACCTCAGCCAGGAGCTGCAGGAGTTTGACCCATGGGGGCCATCCAGGTTTTGGCTGCATCTCCCACTCCTGGCCTGCCTTGACTCTTCCTCGCACCCATTCTCAGACTCCTCCATCTTTTTTTCTTTTTTTGAGATAGGTTCTCACTCTGTCACCTAGGCTGGAGTGCAGTGACGTGAGCTCAGCTCACTGCAGCCTCAACTTTCCAGGCACAAGTAATCCTACCACCTCAGCCTCCCGGGTAGCTCAGAGTACAGGGGTGCACCATCATGCCTGGCTAATTGCGTGAGTGTATGTGTGTTTGTTTGTAGAGATGGGGTTTCCCCATGTTGCCCAGGCTGGTCTAAAACTCCTGGGCTCGAGCGATCTGTCATCTTGGCCTCCCCAAATGCTAGGATTATAGGTGTGAGCCACCGCACCCCACCAGACTCCTCGATCTTTTAACCTCTCTGCCTGACTCATCTCCAGGTAGGTGAAGAGCCAGGAGGCCTGGCTGAATGGGGCCCATCCTGTCCTTGAAGGAGAGACTCTGCCCCCTCCCTGCTCCCACAGTAGCACATGCCACAGCTTCTTTCCCTTACCCAAGCAAGTTTACAGAATGCTGTTTGCCAGAGTCATACCTGGCAGGGGATGTAGGGGCAAAGGAAGGAGAAGCAAAGGAAAAGAAAGAGAGAGAGGAATTTAGAGTTTCCAGTCTCCTCTGAAAAGGTTCAATTTCTGCAGTACTGAAAGAAAAAATAAACCTCAGTCAGATTGTAAAATTTGTAATGCAGTATAGAAAATCCTGCTTAGTTCAGGCATCACTACAATACTCATCAGAGGACTGAATGGCTTCAAATCTTTGGCTAAACAAAATAACAGGAAAATAAACAGTCTTCTACTTAAACGCAGCCTACTTCCTCTGAAAAGCTGAGAAAATTGAACTGCAAAAGGCTAGATGGCTTCTTAGAGCCACAGGGTAGTTGGCAGGGGAGCCAGACCATCTCCATCTTCCTGACTGTTCAGCATTCAGATGCCTCTCTGGTCCACTGGTTTCCTTTGCCCACAGATCAGAAGAAAACTCATGGCTCATCAAAGGCTTTTACTTCCAACTGCACTGTCCTACCTCTCTGGGGACCCAAGCTGGGCCTCGTCAGCCAGTCTGTCAGCAGCTCCCTATTGTCCTTTCTCAAGGGTATCGGTTTCTAATATCCCACAGGAACCTCTTCTTCTCAATCCAAACACTCAGGAGAATTTTAGCAGCTCAGCAAGTGAAGAGAGATGGAAGCAGAGAGTTTAAACCCTGAAGGGCACATTCATTTGGATAAATAAGAACCCGGGAGTCTCTGACTTTTGAATTGGCCCAGGGGAAATAAGAAGATGGCTAGGGCAGACCGGTTTCTATCCTTTACTCCTTTTTCATCCTCGCCTCCAAATATTCTTTTGATTTTGCTCTGGTGGAGTGTTTGTTTTCAGGACTTTTTTTCTTTCTTTCTTATGTGTGTCCTTTCCTTTTAGATTTTATAGGTACATGTAATATGTATGTGTCAGTGACCTTCCAAAGCAGTTTTAGAGATTTTCTGTTTACATTTAGGAATTTTCTTTAAGGTCTACAAAGTCCTTTGTGCTTTTTCCAGGAAAGGCACTCAGTAAGAACCAAAACAAACAACTGAATAACTCAAATTTGATCGGAGCCAAATCCCTTAGAAGGGTTAAGACAAAAAAAAAGTTAGCATTTGCTTTTGTTATTTCCTTTTCTCTCCCCAACCCATTCAAATATTTAAGCCATTTCTACTTCCAGTCTGGTTCAGAAGTGTTTGTGAACGGTTTAAGGCTAAACTCTAAGCCTCCTATTGGACAAATCTTGACACTGGGAGATTTTGCAAGGCACACCTCAGAAATGATCCAGAAACTAAGAAAACACTGTTTGCTTCACCCAGTCTCTGGGAAAACTCATGCCAGTATATTGTACATTTGTCTCTTTGACCCTGAAGAATGGGGAACTATTATTGCTGTAGCCAAATTGTATCTGTCCCTCGCAGGGCTAGGGCTACAACATTCAGTGACTACCATGCAGGCCCCTTATAGATGTGTCAGAAGCCGGGAGAATGCCTGTGGTTACTTTGCAGTACAATCTCACCAAATGGGATCACATGCAGTTGCTTGCCTAACCCTCCCGCCTCCTTCCCTACAGGATCTGTTCTGTGAAAAAGTTATCATGGATTCTGCAAGAGCAAGGGCTGGTTCTATTTAGAAAATGTGAAAAATCCTGCATTCACATTTTATTGCTTCTATCTAATAAGCAGCTCTTGGACCTTGGGCAAGTTCCTTAGTCTGTTTGTGTCTCAATTACCCTGGTTGTACAATAGTAATAATACCGATCTTATATAATTGCTGTGTGATAATGGATGGGAAAGTTTCTGGTATTGTTCTTGACAGTTTGTATTAATCGATATTAGCTTATTTTCTATTTATGCCACAAAGCTCTCTGGGATCTCTGCTGGATATGATATGACACAAAACAAACCTCCACTAAAAATGGAATTATATTGCAGATTAAGACTAACCCACAAAATTGATAATTTCTAAAAATGGAAATTATTCTTCCATGGTTCCTGCCCTGGCAATGAGGAGTACACCTTTCCTGGATGGTGGCTACTGCACCAAATTGCCGTCTGCTGTAACCAAACTGAATGGGTCTCTCCCCCATCCAGAGTTCTGGTGTTTCTAAGACTTCTCAACATTTACCAACAGAAATGAAAGGAAAGAGTCTCATGGAACAATGACTATTGCACTAGAAGCTCGAAGCCACGAGATAGGTAAAAGTATCTGCCAGATCAACTAGGTGAATGTGCAACAATATTAACGCCCCCCTCATTTGCTTTCACTACTTTTATAGTAACACTAAGTAGTAAGGATTAAATGTGATATTATATAAAATGCTGTAATGTATGTAAATCAGCTAGCTAGAAGCTGGGATGTCAAAAGAGTTGAATCCCCACCTCTGCCCATCCTCCAGGCTATTGTGTGAACGCTATGGTCTTCAGGATCTGCAGGGGTTTTTTTATATGATAAAAATTCACACTCAGCAAGAGAACAGTGGTTTTGCTGAATACAGAATATAGAAACTGAATTTTTAGCATTTAAGGAATTCTAAATCCTATTAATAAATATAACTTTATAATAGCAAAAATCTTTTCAAGACCTTTTAAATAAAAAGATCTAAATAGTAAAGCAAAAAAAACAAACAACAACAACAAAAAAATCCAAAAAAACAATGAGGGTTCTGTGTCAGCCCAATTACGCTACTCCACATATTAGATAAGAGGATTAGTTAATTTGAGTGTGAACACTGTTTTTTTCCCTAAAAGTTTATTAAAAGTAATGCTTTTCCTCTTTATGAGGGTTAAAAGAGTAATACACTTACCAACCCACGGGGAAGATAAATATTTGTTGAATGAATGAACGTTCTTATGGAGTTGGGATAATTAGAGAAAAAACAGGCTTTTAGATGCAAGAATCCTAAATTATTTAAATGAAATCTTTTTGCTGAGAGGCCTGGGATGCGGTGCTGGCCTTCCTGAAAGAATCTGTTGTATTTTAGTTTCAAGATGTAGTACAGGGGTTCCATTTAAGGTAAGGGCCAGTGACCCTAGGTTCCTTGCCAGGATCTCGAGCAACTCAAACGTTTAAAGATGTAGACAAAAAGCACAAGAGAAGGGGTTGATTTAGCTCAAAGCGGGGAAAGCCAAGGTGAGTTATCATAAAATAGCATTCAAAGACTATTAGAAGGACAACACTTCTCTTAAAATACACTTAAACCAAAGAAAAAGACATATAAGTTAGGCCTAAAAAGGATTTTTAAAAATTGTGGTCAAAAACACAACAAAATGTACTATCTTAATCATTTTTAAGTACATAGTACAGTGGTTTTAACTATATGTAAATTATGCAATAAAAAGAATTTCTTGACAGTGAAGTTTGTGAACGATGATGGATCTTGTTCTCTCTTGCAATTTGGATGGAAAAGTGTGAAATTTCCTCTTTGAAATTTTAAACAATTGCTCACATTCTGAGTCCTGACAGGCTGGCCAGGATGATTTCTTAGGGATCACTTCTAGCACAGCAACTCTGTGGCAAGGCAGTGATATGGCTGGCCCAACACTGAAGTAGACATGCTGAGGAAAGCGTCTTGGGAAAAGTTAGAAGTAGGTAGTTCATCTTTGCATTTGCTTAAAATGAACCTTAGCACTTATAAAACTCTGATTCCATATAATTTGATTTGTAAGCTTGGGAGGATTATAACCTGTTGCTCTAACTTGAAGCCCATGGAACAAATGCAGCTCTGTACCGCTAGCATTACCTTGGGTTTATATGCATTCAGCATTGACATCTCTACATTTTGACCTCTGACGTGTTTTGGTTGCCTCTGGACTGGTGGTGACGATGACTTCTGGTTATTGCGACAGACACAAATGAAGAAGAAGAGTAAAGCAATGGCCAGGGGAATGGCAACACTTGGCACTAGTATGTACAGGATTTCCATTTTATTCTTCTCCTTGGAATCCTTTGAATCTGGGTGCAGAAATGAAAAAGAATAAAAGTTATACTCTTTAAAGTAACATGTATAATATTACACTGCATAGTTTAAAATGAACCACCTCTTCTATTCTTCTATACATACAAATCCACTGTAAGAAAAAAAGGAATCCATTGCTTATTACCATTTGTTTCCATCAGACCTTCAATATAATTTATTGAAGTTTAAAAGTTTAAAGTTCAAATGTTTAAAAACTGCAGAGGGGCATTATGAAGACTTTGTATGTGTGTGGGTCCCCCTCTGATGTTGCCTCTCTTTCGTGGCAGACCCGCATTTCTCTAACACCTTAAAAGTTAAACGCCATGTGAATAGACTGCATACATCCAACAGCCTTAATGTGGACCACAGGGCTCTCCTTCCATTGGCCGCCAGCCCAGATCAGCCCCTACAACATGGTGTTCCAGAAATCATGCCCTGGTCTTGGCTTGTCTGGACTTATGGTGCCAATCCTGCATCTTCCAGATCAACATCACTAAAGAATCCTGGTCCCAGTGTCCAAAAAGCCACTGGCCTGAGAATATGGCGGCCTCAAGTCTGGGTCAGTTTGATCTTTGATCAGCTGTGTGACCCTGAACAAAACATTCACGTCTCTGGGCCTCATTTTTCACCTCTGCAAAAGTGAACTGTCTGTTTTGGATGGTGTCTTTCCAGCATGGCAGCACTGTGTAACCTGACACTTTATTGAAACCCCAGAATTCTTAAAGGGTTTCATATGAACCCAATAATTATGAGTGCTAACACTTTGAAGTATAATTTTGAAATCTTATATATCCACTTTACCATTGCTTGGAAAAGAATACAATATGTGTAGGAGAACATGAGACATACTTTTCTTTTTATCAGTTTGAGTCTGACCATTGAAACCAAATACTTAGGCATATATTGTCATTAAGGAATTATTTGACCAGTAAAACAAACACAGAATTATGGGATAGTAATTAGAGGGGTTACATAATGACATGCCTCGATAACCAAGATCAGCTATCTTTAAGAAAACCCAAAGTGTGAAAACTCAGACTGACACAAAATTCAGAGAAGATTATTTACTTTACAAAAGAATTAACCATGCATCCATTCAATTGTCCTTCCACTCATTCGGTAAGTCAATAAACAAAAGCTACTGCATGCCAGGCACTATTGCAGATACTGGGAATATAAAATTAAGTATGACATGTCCTTTGCCCTTAAGGAGCTCATCATCTGGTAAGGAAAATAGAAAGATAATTACATGTAAAAATGGAAGTATAGAGAGAGTGTATTTAATCCAAAAAAATTGAAGTTGGGGTCTCAAAATATTTGCATACCTATGTTCACTGCAGCATTAGTCATGATAACCATGAGGTGGAAGCAACCCAATGTCCATCAGTGGATGAATGGATAAAGAAAACATGAAATGTGCATACAATGGAATATTATTCAGTCTTAAAAAGAAGGAAATCCTGTCA
>CAUYLG010069846.1:0-11663 GCA_963573385.1 Cacajao melanocephalus
AGCTGAAATTACAGGCGTGCGCCACCACACCTGGCTAATTTTTGTATTTTTAGTAGAGACAGGGTTTCACCATGTTGGCCAGGCTGGTCTTGAACTCCTGACCTCAAGTGATCTGCCCACCTCAGCCTCCCAAAGTGCTGGGATTACAGGTGTGAGCCACCACACCCAGCATGTTTAAAAATTTGAAATAAAAGACAGATTAGCCAAAGGGGCCTATTGAGTGTAGCCTTAGTAAACCAACTCCAGTGCAATAACAACAACGAAAAAATTCTTGTGACTTTTTGTGACTAGATAAAATAAAAACCTAATTAATTAATTAATTAATTTTTAAAGATGGGGTCTCGCTGTGTTGACCAGGCTGGAGTGCAGTGGCACCATCTCGGCTTACTGCAACCTCTGCTTTCTGGGTTCTAGTGGTTCTCCTGCCTCAGCCTCCCGAGTGGCTGGGATTATAGGTGCCCACCACCAGCTAATTTTTGTATTTTTAGTAGAGATAAGGTGTCGCCATGTTGGCCAGGCTGGTCTAGGAATCCTGACCTCAAGTGATCCATCTGCCTAAGCCTCCCAAAGTGCTAGGATTACAGGCGTAAGCCACCGTGCCCAGCCTTAAAAACCTATTTTAGATAAAACTGTAACTTTAGTTGTATATTCCCCTCAATCTCAAATTAGACTTGTCCTTTTGCTGACTGATAGTAGGTCTGCCTTTGAATTCCTCTGGAGATGAAATGTGGCAGATGAAAGGCCTACAACCTTGTTGTAGTTATTACTACAACCTTGTTGTAGTAATAAAGCACTGCTGAGTAATAAAGCACTGCTGAGAAACGAGCATGCTTTCTGGACCTGTTGGGTGAAGAAGCAAGCATGATATTCCTCTTCTCAAGAGTCTTGCACTTCCTGTGTTAAAAATAATAGTCTCCAACTTCTGGACAGTACTGCCTAGTTTTTAAAGTGCGTTTGTGTAATCTTCATAACAGTTCCCTGAAGTTGACGTTATTATTATTAACATTCCTCTTTATGACGATGAACACTGAGGCTCCCAGTGATTATGCGGTTTGCCCAAGGCCACTCTGCCGTCACAGACACATTTTCTTTTTTCTTTTTATTTTTTTTTTGAGACAGAGTCTTGCTCTGTCACCCAGGCTGGAGTGCAGTGGCGTGATCTCAGCTCACTGCAACCTCCGCCTCTTGGGTTCAAGCAATTCTCCTGCCTCAGCCTCCCTGGTAGCTGGGATTACAGGCACTTGCCACCACACCCAGCTAATTTGGTATTTTTAGTAGAGACAAGGTTTCATCATGTTGGCCAGGCTGGTCTTGAACTTCTGACCTCAGGTGATCTGCCCTCCTCAGCCTCCCAAAGTGCTGCAATATGAGGCGTGAGCCACCGTGCCCAGCCTATCAACTTATATTTTGAAATATAAGTTTCAGTCTTTCCTTTCTATAATCAACACCACTCCCTGAAATTTGGGGTTTCTTGTTTGTTTGTTTTTTGAGATAAGGTCTCACTCTGTTGCCCAGGCTGGAGTGCAATGGTGCAAACGTGGCTCACTGAAGCCTCAACCTCCTGGCCTCAAACGATCCTCCCACCTCAGCCTCCTGAGTAGCTGGGACTACAGGCGTATGCCACCATGCTTGGCTAATTTTTGAAAAATGTTTTTTGTGGAGATGGGGTTCTTGCTGTGTTGCCCAGCCTCCAAAGTCTCAAATTCCTGGCCTCAAGCAATCCTCCCACCTCAGCCTCTCAAAGTGCTGGGATTACAGGTGTGAGTCACCATGCCAGACCCACTCCTCAAAGTTTTTTTTTTTTTTTTTTTTTAAAGGCAGAGCTCTTGAATTAGGAATCAAATTTCAGTTGCAGTTACATGAAGTCAAATCAAGTGGTTGATTCAGTGGAAGGAAATATCAACCATGTAACTTCTGGTCATCATGTAAGCTACTTCTCAAGAGTAGAGTTTCTACTTTTCAACTGTCTATAGTGGTTTAGAGAGATACAATCTTAGTAAAACAATACTGTTTTAAAATATGAAACAAATAGAAATGTACAGTCCCAGACAATGAATGCTTGTTCTGTAAGAGTCAGATATCTAGCAAGTACGACTCCATTTCTGGGCGTCTATTTCCATACCGTCCTTCCTGAGGCCTCCAGCATTACTGACCAGTTGCATCATCATCCCATTCTCATCTTCATAACCAACTGTCCTATTTCCATTTGCCCTTCATGGTGCATGAAGCCTCTTCCAACTTCTGCTTGCCACTCTCCCTTGAGATGCATGTGCTTGCTCGTGATGCTCAGGGGGAAGTGAGATTATTTCTGGGGATCAGTTGCAGTAGGGTGTGGAATGCATTTACCTGATGTTCCATTTGTTTCTTCATGGATCACGGTGCTTGCCAAAGAACTACTCATAGCATCCAAAGATGCTTTTCGGTTTCGAGTGTTTGAGTTTAACAAGGCAGATAAATGCGTGAAGTTGGGCCACTATAATGGGCTTTGCTGTTAACTTTGCTTAAGAAACCAGGTTTTAAAAACTGGCTGAACTCTTATTGTTGGTGAAGTTATGAATCAATTACTATCATCTCCAGTGTACATTTCATCATGTACTAAGTCATATCATTTATCATCTCATTCATAGCCCAAGCTAACCCTACACACCAAATATCTGTTTGACCAATGCTACGAATTACATCATTCAGTATAATCTGGTGCTTTATTTTCCTTAAGGCATTTCCGCATATATTATTTCACTTTGTGTCACAACAGCCTTGCCAGCGAGGTTGGGTAGGTATTAGTATTCCCACTTTACAGATAAAGAAACAGAAATAGAAGAAGATGTAGGAGGTGGTAAGTGCACAGCAAGGAGCTTCAACACATGACATCTACTTAATTTAGAATAGAAAATAAGGACTTTTGCAGGCCTGAATAGACATTAACGGGTGGGGGCATCTTTCTGCATACAGTTTGCACTGTCATCCTGTTGGGAATGTTTCTGTCTTCTGTTGCTCCAATTCGTTACCTATTTGCCATTGTCATTATTGCTACCAGCTCTTTTCTGGAAATACCAAGAAAAGTGTTAGAGGTAATGACTATCAGACAGGAAACACCGAGGATGTGGAGAACATAGTGGAATTTAAGAGAAAGGCAGATACTTGATGGCCATCACCATCCTATATGATGACTCTGGTTTTCTTTTCTTTTCTTTTTCGAGACAGTTTTGCTCTGTCGCCCAGGCTGGAGTGTAGTGGCATGGTCTCGACTCACTGCAGCCTCCGCCTGCTGGGTTCAAGGGATTCTCCTGCCTCAGCCTCCTGAGTAGCTGGGATTACAGGCATGCACTACCATGCACAACTAATTTTCATATTTTTAGTAGAGATGGGGTTTCACCATGTTGGCCAGGCTGGTCTTGAACTCCTCACATCAAGTGATCCACCCTCCTTGGCCTCCCAAAGTGCTGGGATTACAGGCATGAGCCACAGTGCCCAGAGACACTGGTTTTCTTATATCCTGAGGGTCTTAGGGTATTCATTGCCAAACTAAGAAGCATCATCTCTCCCCATTTTAAAAATGAGAAAGCTGGGCATGGTGGCTCATGCCTGTAATCCCAGCACTTTGGGAGGCCAAGGTAGGCGGATCACAAGGTCAAGAGATCGAGACCATCCTGGCCAACATGGTGAAACCCTGTCTCTATTGAAAATACAAAAATTAGCTGGGTGTGGTGGCATGTGCCTATAGTCCTGGCTACTCAGGAGGCAGAGGCAGGAGAATTGCTTGATCCTGGGAGGCAGAGGTTGCAGTGAGCTGAGATTGCTCCACTGCACTCCAGCCTGATGACAGAGCGAGACTCCATCTCAAGGGAAAAAAAAAAAATGGGAAAATTAGGGTATGTACTGGTAAAATTGGCCTTCCAATGGTTGTTTATTATTGAGGCCCAGGTCCACAAGAAATGGGACTGCCAGCACTAGGTAGTAAATGTTAGTGGTCCCCTCCCTGCACACAGCAGCGTATCACCAAGTTGTCTGGATTTGAAGAAAACAAAGTTTGATGTGTGAGAGAACACAGTATCTGTCTTAAGTAGAATAAAGGCCCCAAAGTACACATTTATTTCTCAGAACTACTTAGTTCACTGGAATCACTGGTTCTCCTTAACAAGAAAAACTCCGAGGACCAATAACCTTATCCACAGCTTTAAAACCATCAGAAAATCTCCACCAACCTAATGGGAAGAACTGTGCTGCATGGTTCAAACTATGAAATCAAATTAAGCCTTGCCAGAAACAGGTGATCTTCCATGAGGTGCAGTCCTATAAGACCCCGGTCTCATCTTTAGGACTATTCTGCAAGGTGCTGTAAGAATCTGACCCATGTTTCTGAGAGCATATTTTCAAGGTACCCACACAGAAACCCACTAAAAGGAGAGCAGGCACTGAGCTCTGTGGTGTTTCAGGGCCCCTGGGTGGAAAGCAGGGGAGCCATGCACGCAGCACAGTCCTTGCCCCATGCCTTACACACAGCAGACACTCTCAGATGACTTTTGAAAAGGGGCTTGAACACTAATATGTGAAAACCTCTTTTAGAAATTGATGATGCAATGCGCAGCTTTGCTGAAAAAGTGTTTGCCTCTGAAGTCAAAGATGAAGGAGGTCGTCAGGAGATTTCCCCCTTTGACGTGGAAGAGATCTGTCCAATTTCTCTTCGTGAGATGCAAGCACACATATTCCATCTGGACACTTTGTCCACTTCTATAGAAGCCAGGAGGTAAGTGGTGTAAGGAGAATGCTTAGTATATTGGCACCTAAGGAGGGGGGATCTGCTAGGGACGATATGGTTCAATTTATCCGAATGATGCTTCAACTCAGGGGAAGAACTCTGCCAGAGTTAGAAATTCCTAAGGCTGAGCACAGTGACTCACACAGTAATCCCAGCACTTTGGGAGGCCGAGGTGGGCAGATTACTTGAGGTTAGGAATTTGAGACCAGCCTGGTCAACATGATGAAACCCCGTCTCTACTAAAAATGCAAAAATTAGCCAGGCATGGTGGTGTGCACCTATAGTCCCAGCTACCCAGGAGGTTGAGGCAGCAGAATTGCTTGAACCTGGGAGGTGAAATTGCAGTGAGCCGAGATTGTCCCACTGCACTCCAGCCTGGGTGACACAGAGAGACTCTGTCTCAAAAAAAAAAAAAATTCCTTTTTCCTGCACACTGTACACCCCAGAGTGAGTAGAGTGAGGAGGTGCCAATGATGAAAAAAGGAGAAAGCAGTGGGTCTCCTAACTCATTCACATCTCCCTTGACTGAAGCCTCCCTACCCATCTAAGCAAGAGGACTTCGAAATATCATAGAATTATTTCAAACCAAAGTGGGCAAATGGCTGCTGTGAACATATTCAATTTACGAACAATGGTTATATAAACTGGGACTCAGGAGCCTGCATCTTCAGATGAGGCCAACCTTAATGTTATGCTCCCTGACAAGAATCCTGTCCTCCAGCTAGTATGACCACCTCCTGGCCTTAGGAATACTGCTCTCTACTTCTGCCCTCATGCCCTACGCATCCTACGTCTACGATACATACTTGCTGCCTCCCCCAAGCAATCTTTGAAAATCCTTCTCCACCAACTGAATTTTCCTTTATTTGAACCACTCTAGGATTCACTAGCAGCCACACTTTAGTCCTCAAACCTCAAACCTATACTAACCACTTCACTGAAACCCCCTCCTTGCAGCCCCCACCCATCCCACCAGCTTCAAGGGGAAAAAGACCATTCTGCTGTCATTCTTTTGGTTTTACATTTTTAAGGAAAGAACAGCAGTCTACCTCTTTTGGTATCTCCCACAGGACTTAACATGGGACTTGGGTCAGACTCAATAAATACTTGTTGATTTGAGAAAATAATAACAAGCACCTTATACGTTCCAGGTACTGTGCTAGGCATTTTATAAACATTAAGTCTCAGAATTCTTATAAGGTAGTCATTTTTGCACCATTTTTTCCAGGTGGGTAGATGGGAGCTCCTTTCTCCATGGTTAAGGAGCATGAATAAAATGATACAGGTAGTAGCTGACATAGCCTGTGTCTTCTCCAGCACCTAGACTGCCTGTTCTGCTGGGAGTGGACTGCCTGGGAAGAAGGGTGTCATGGTGAAGAACTTCTAGTAGGATCGCTAAGGCCGTCCCAAAGTAGACCAGGGAGAGGGGCACACTGTCATTTGTCTTCAGTGATTGTTCCTCCCACTATGCGTGAATCCTGTTTCCGATACCCAACCACATTTTAATTTTTACTTTTTGTCCTCAGAATAAAATTGTATAGGGAAACATCCATCTATCATAATGAATCGCTTGATGAAGACAAAATTAACTCTTTTCAATTTTGAACCCAGAAAAAAGCGTTTCCAAGGACGGAAGACTGTTAATTTGTCCATTCCACTAAGTGAAACATCTTCCACCAAACTGTCCCACATTGATGAATGCATTTCATCTCCAACCTACCAGACCGTGCCTGATTTTCAGAGAGTGCAGATCACTGGTGACTATGCCTCTGGGGTGAGTTGCTCCTTGCCACTCAGACTTAGCAACCAGGAGACCATTCAGCTTGACAGTTCTAGCTCCTTGCTACAGGGAGAGGAAACTCCTGTCACAAACAACTTGACCTTCTTGTCTCATCCAGAACAGTTGGTCAATTAATAAATCTCTGCCACACAGACTTGCAGAATCAGCATCATATTGGTGAAACTGCTGTGCAGCCATCAGTTGATGCTCCAAATATAGTTTTAATGACCAGTGCTGAGCCCCCTTCTCATATAACTGACCCACTTAGGGTCAGTCCTAAGATACTTGAAAGTGACAGAGCAATTATATGCACCTCATTCTCCTTCCTCATTTTCTATATAACATGGGTGCTCTGTAAATGGCAGGGGTTTTAGACATTAAATAACTAAAAAGAAATGTCTAACAGAGATGAGTACAGGGGAAACACAGTTTGGAGAACTCCAGAATTCAAAATAACATAAAAATTTGGAGATAAACTTCATACCTGGTTGCTTGATGGAAATGAAAACAAGAATAAAAGGAAAGACGTTAGGAGGACGAACAAAATATACAGAAGTCAAGGAGTAGCTTCTCCTCCTGTGAAAACTGGAGGGCCCCTGAAACCTTGAACTGGAGTCTGGAGAAAACAAAGTATGTTGCTGTACCTGTTGGCTGCATGTGGCTGGGCTGCTGAGCAACAGTCTACGCTCTTCCTGGTTGTAGTCTGTACCCAAATTAGTCTTCATCCTTGTAATTTAAACAGAGAGGCAAAGGGGAAATCAGGGCTTAGCTCCCAAGATCATGAATCCCTGATAAACACTAGCTTCAATTTAATCAGTCTTTATTGAGCACCTATTCTGTGCTAGGCATTGTGTGCTAAGTGCTGAGAACATGAAGGTGAGTAAGACCCAGCTATCATTCTTGAGGACCCGATAGACTAGTGGCCTATTAGGTGACAATGAGCTACGCATGCCATTGGAAGCATGGAAGCAGACCCCCAGACCTAGCACCTGTGTCAGACTCTTTGGGCCAAGATCAGCAAGTCTTTAAAATAGTTAAACTCATTCAGGATCAATATCTGGACCTTAAACTATTGGGGACAAGCATATGTTAGTCCCAGAGTAAAAGTCTGCAGGTTCTGATAATGAGCATTCAGTGGTGTTAAGTTATAACTACTTGGGCATGCCTGGCCGAGCCAGGAGTTGGGGATGGGTGCAGGGAAATTTCCAGCAGGTCTAATAAAGCTTTACTCTAGAATCTCTCCATTTTTACCCAGAAATAAAATTGTCTTTAAAACCATCTGGCCAGGCGTGCTGGCTCACACCTGTAATCCAAGCACTTTGGAGGCCAAGGCAGGCGGATCACCTGAGGTCGGGAGTTCAAGACCAGTCTGACCAACATGGTGAAACCCCGTCTTTAAAAATAATAAATAAATAAATATAAATAAATAAATAAAACCATCTAAAAGACTAACTTTTCACAGAGTGATATTCTGATCCATCGTAGCTGAAGAAGGCAATGCATGGGTTTGAGAGATTTATGACCCCATATTCATCCTAAAATATTTCCCTCACTGACCAACAAGTGGTTTGAATTCTCACAATTTGAGTCAAATGGTGTTTCAGTTGAGATATTGTCTTGTACTTAAAATCTCCACATGTACTTGGAAGGAAGAAATTATATACCACGTTGAAATGAATTCTTTAATCCTATTAGCTAGATAATCCCTTTTATGTAACAAAAACCAAAAACAAACGAATACAAGATTATAAGGGGAAGACCTGTAGGACAGGTCAGTTTGGTAGAGACAAAAAAAGCTAGAAAAGCTTCAGGGCCTGCTCTGGGAGGGAGATTCAGGTCCCAAGTCAATTAAGAAGCAGCCAGGTGAGTGGTGAGGCTCAGAATGGGCTGTAACACACAGGAGAGCTGGGAGGTGCCAAGGATAAGCTTCACCCACTTCTCAGTTTCTCATGGCATTCACTCTGATATGCTGCTATTATTTTTTTGGCAGGTTACAGTTGAAGATTTTGAAATTGTTTGCAAAGGTCTGTATCGGGCGCTATGCATACGGGAGAAATACATGCAGATGTCGTTTCAGAGGTTCCCTAAAACCCCATCCAAATACTTGCGGAACATCGACGGCCACGCTTGGGTAGCAAATGAGAGCTTCTATCCAGGTAACAATTCCCTTACATAATGTATGAAATATATCTTTCATTTAAACGGCTAAATATTAAATGTAAAATATGCCCCTAGATTATAAGTAATCCAGTCTAAAAATATTATAGTAAGAGTCATCTGTAGCCCCATTTCCTCACATGTCCAACCACTGGTTTCAGCCTGCACAACATCTCTCTGAACCTTTTCTCTTCCCATTCCCTAAACCCTCATTCAGGCTGATCCTTCTCCTTGCCCAGATTATTGCAAAAGCTTTTTCACTACTCTGCTAAATTTTAGTCTCACTCTCTTTTGGTTCATCTTCACTTTGGTGCTAATTTTTAAAACACAGATCTGAGCACATCCTTCTCCTGACAAGAACCTTTAGCTGCTCCTTGCTATCTACAAAGCAAAGTTCAGTATTTAGCTTGGCATTTGAAGCCCACACCCTCTGGCTTCCTAACTACATTTTACTTGTTTGTTTGTTTCTTGAGACAGAGTCTCATTCTGTTGCCCAGGCTGGAGTGCAGCAGCACCACCTCAGCTCACTGCAACCTCCATCTCCTGGGTTCAAGCAATTCTCCTGCCTCAGCCTCCTGGGTTATATTGGGGTTTAGGTGTTTAGGGTGCCCTTAGCTTTCCTGAGAGGAGGTTTTTTCAGGTTTTTGGTCTCCTGCCCTCTTAAGAATGAGAAAGGGGACCACAGCGCAGTGCGCAGTAAATGCCAGACTTGTAAGTGTTTGTAGAAAGTGATTTATTTAAAGACAGAGAGAAACAGGAGAGGGAGAGAGAAAGAAACAGCTAGCTCTCACACTGAGTGAGAGAATCCAGAAAGATGGAATCCAGGAGAGGAAGAGAGAGATGGAGTTTAGGAGGGGAAGACAGGCTTCCACGAGAGAGTGTGGAAGGACACTCCAGAGGGAAAATCCAGGAGAGAGAAAGACGGCTTCCACAAAGGGAGTGTTTGTGAAAGGGAATCCAAACATGGAGTCTGAAAGGGTGTGGAAGAAGGGGACTTTTAACCTGGGAGGAACCCCCACTTTCTCTAAGACTCTGGACCAATGAAATGTGTTCCTTAGAACTTCTACTGGAGTGACTGACTCTTAGTTTCTTCCCACACCTGCAAAATTCAAACATAAACCATTAAATCTCCCAGATGGAGAAAGATGGGAGTGGGGCATGGCGTTGGGGAGTTTTTGCCCTAGAAACTATACCCCCTCGTGGACCTGGAAAGAGAACACATTCCCTCATTCCCTGCTTTGAACAAGAGAGTCCAACTTCTGTTGGAACACAGATGGACGTTGACTGCTTTTTAACTACTTCCTGCTGAAATGGGGCATAGAAGGGGCCCTGCAGTTGAGGTTTTTTTCAGAGGGGAGCCTTTTAGGGGTGCAGGTTGATTTAGAGGTTTATGATAGAGCTTACAAGCCAAGGACATCCAAGGTTCCAGTGGCAGGATTATTTGTGACCTGATGGTTTTATAAGAAATGAATGTGACAAGGTGGTTAAAGATGAGAGGCCCAGAGGCCAACATAGAATGGTTATAAATGAGCCTAGGAGAAAATAGAGCCAGAACAGTCAGTTGTTAAACAAGCCTTACAATACTGTTTCTGGAAGGTTTTTAGCCCTGTGTTTGATTGGTTTTCGAGTTTTATGTTTAAAACAACAAGCAACTGGTTTACAGAATAGCAGCATTTTTTCTAGAAAGAGACAGGTTTCCTTTCCACTATGAAAAGGACACTTGGAGTTTGAGAGATAGCAAAGTTGAGGGTTATAGTCCTGTTAATGTCAGGATATAAATTAGACTTATGCGTGGTTACTTTCCTGGGGATTTCGCTGGAAAAGCAGATGTAGATTTTTTAATGGCTTGCAGGGATATGAAGGGTTGTTTTCTGGAACTTTAGGCTGTGGAGTGGAGGGTTTATGACTCTTTTTAGGAGGTGTCCAAGGCTTTAGCTGAATGTGATGAATTTACGAGTTAATTTTCACCACCTTGACTGCCTTTGGGGTAGACAGAATGACCAAAAATGTTTTTTTCCAAGATGGGCCTAGAGAGGGAGAGTTTGAGGGGAGAGAATTAACAAGCACTAAGTTTCCAGGGCAGGAGAGAAATACTGAGAAGGCCATGCCAGTGTCCAGGAGAAGATTAACTTCCTGGACTTTTATGGTTAGCATTACTTGGGGCTTTGTGAGGGCGATGGCTTGTGCTGGCACTTGCTTTAGGCATCATTAGTCCTGCCATTGGGTTATTTGGTTAGACATCTTAGGCCCTGGGAACCTTTATCCCCTGGGACAGTGTGCTTTTTAGTGATTCCCTTGGCACAGCAGGCAAGGATGAGATGGCGGTTTATTCCTCTGGGGACAATTTTTTATAAAATGTTCCTTTAGACCACACTGGTAACAAGTTTTGCTAGAAACTGGTGGCTAATCCAAGCCTTTCCCTTATTTGAGCCCCTGGGGTTTGCTTGCCTGAGAGCCATGACTAAGGCTGCCTTTTTTAAATTTTTCCTGTTCCTTTTAATCTGTTTTTCCTGTTTTTTATTATAAAACACCGAGGTTGCCTGGTTTAGTAATGATTTTAGACTTTGTTTTAGTTCCAAAGCCAGCTTTTGAAGCTTTTTCCTGATATTTGCTGCTGACTAATAGACTTGTCCTTTAGTATTAACTGATTTTTAATGGAGTTTGGTGATGGCGGGGGGTGTACTTTTTTAAGGCCTTCTGCAATTGCTTAAGGAAAGCTGTTGGATTTTTTTTCCTTCCCTTTAGGGGCTAGGTTTTTTACTCGGCAGAGGGTAATTTGGCCACGCTGTTTTTTTTTTTTTTTTTTTTTAATTTTTTGAAAGAAAGAAAGAGAGGAAAGAAAGTGAGAGTGAAAGAAAGAAAAAAAAAGACTGTACGAGAGAAAGAAAGAGGAAGGAAAAGAGGGAGAGAGAACAGGATTCTTGTGCTACTGCCCAGGCTAGAATGCAGTCTGAAAATGGGTATTAA
>CAUYLG010069847.1:0-25361 GCA_963573385.1 Cacajao melanocephalus
AGAATCCTGTTCTCTCTCCCTCTTTTTCTTCCTCTTTCTTTCTCTCATACATTCTTTTTCTTTCTTTCTTTCACTCTCACTTTCTTTCCTCTCTTTTTCTTTCTTTCAAAAAATAAAAAAAATTAAAAAAAAAAAAAGAAAATCTAGAATACTGTCTTTTAACTATACTCCAAAGATAAACATATATTTATATTCTGAAAAATAAAATTAAAATGACAGCGATGATCAAACATCAGTATTTTTATTGGAAAAGTAATTGTATGTAGAAATTCACCATAAAGCAAGTACCTCCTTCTGGAGGGAAGGAGAAAAATATAAATATTCGGGCATTCTTAAATCCAGAACTGTCAGATCGGACAGAACTAGATCATCAGATCAGACAGTAGTGAATCAACAATCTGCTCCCCCAGGTGCATTTTTTTTTTTTTTTTTGAGGCAGGGTCTCAATCTGTTGCCCAGGCTGGAGTCCAGTGGTGCGATCTCAGCTCAATGTAACCTCCACCTCCCAGGTTCAAGCAATTCTCCTGCCTCAGTCTCCCAAGTAGCTAGGATTACAGGCACTCGCCACCATGCCTAGCTAATTTTTGTATTTTTAGTAGAGATGGGGTTTCACCATGTTAGTCAGGCTGGTCCTTTAGGTGCATTTTAAGATATTAGTCTTCATGAAGTCATTTCAAATCATAAGTATCAATGAAAAATAAATACTAAAAAAAAAAAATGATGGGCCAGGTGCAATGGCTTATGCCTGTAATCCCAGCACTTAGGGAGGTACATGGCTTGACCCCAGGAGTTCAAGACCAGCCTGGTCAATGCAGCAAGACCCTGTCTCTACAAAAACTTTAAAAATGTTTTAAAAATTAGCCAAGCATAGTGGCACATGCCTATAGTCCCAGCTACTCAGAAGGCTGGAGCAGGAGGATCACTTGAGCCTAGGAGTTCAAAGTTGCAGTAAGCTATGATCATACTATTGTACTCTAGCCTGGGTGACAGAGCAACACCCTATCTGAAAAAAAAAAAGAAGAAGAAAGAAAATTATTAGGCAAGATATCAAAATCAACACTTTTAAAATTTAAATAGATATGTTTTTCACCATCCCACTGAAGGTGCTGCCAATTCTAGGCCACTGTGGAATCTTCTTTTGATAAAATGTAGTTTTTGCATGTTTTTCATAGTTGATCTTTACTATTGTTACAATGAGTCTCTTTCCTAATATAAGTATCCTTGCTAGAACCCAATTTGAATCTTTATAATCTATGATCTCTGAAATATACTTGAAAGAAAAAAGAAAATTCCTTTAGAAGACTTAAGTTGAAACTTTAATCAACATGGCACATAAATTATAAGTCAAATTAAAATGTCATCTATCAACTATTAAAAATTATGTTGAATGAATTATGCTGCATTTTTCATAACATTTTTAAAGGCAAATTATAAAGCCATGTACTCTTTTCTGTAAGAAAATAAGTATATTATATATGCACTGAAATATTAACAATGGAAGCCTGGCACAGCGGTGCCTGCCTGTAGTCCTAGCTACTCCAGAGGCTGAGATGGAAAACTCACTTGAGCCCAGGAGTTCAAGGCCAACCTGGGCATTATAGCAAAACCCTATCTAAAAAAATAAGTAAATAAAATATTAACACTAGAGAGAATTTTATTTCCTTCTTTGTGCTTATCCATACTTTCTGATTTTTCTATAATGAATATTAACTACTTGTATAATAATCATTTTCTTTTAAAAATTTCCATATAAATTGACCTCAGTTTGTCTGTATGAAAGCTCAGGTTAACTTGACCTTGTCAAATGATCCATTTCATAGAAATGCCAACCCAAGACCAAATTCTAGTCACTAAAAAGCTGAAAAATAAGAAGTTAGGAAAAGAAAGCAGCTGCCAAAGCAGAATAAATACCAACAATAATGAGCCAATCAACTAGGAACTTACGGAGGGGAACAGCATTTTTCCATTTATCATTAAATCAACCTTAAAACAAAAATTCTATCCAATACAACACATTTACAATAAGATTTATAATGATAGCTATACTTATATAGTACTTACTATATGCCAGGGACGAATTAAAAGCCTCAACTAGGCCAGGCACAGTGCATCACACCTGTAATCCCAGTACTTTGGGAGGCCGTGGCAAGCAGATCACTTGAGGCCAGGAATTCAAGACCAGCCTGACCAACATAGTGAAACCCTGTCTCTACTAAAAATACAAAAATTAGCCAGCATGGTGGCATGTGCCTATAGTCCCCAGCTAGTCAAGAGGCTGAGGCACAAGACTCACTTGAACCTAAGAGGTGGAAGTTGCAGTGAGCTGAGATTGTGTCACCACATTCCAGCCTGGGCCACAGAACAAGGCTCCGTCTCAAAAAGCAAAAAAACAAAAAGCCTCAAATATTAACTATTTTAGGCTGGGCACTGTCATTCCAAAACTTTAAGAGGCTGAGGCTGGAGGACTACTTGAGCCCAAGAGTTCAAGACCAGCCTGGGCAACACAGTATGACCCTGTCACTACAAAAAATACAAAAAGGAGTTGGGCATGGTGACATATGCCTGTAGTCCCAGTGACTCGGGAGGCTGAGGTGGGAGAACAGCTTGAACTGAGAGGTCAAGGCTATGACCTTAAGGCTGAGGTGGGAGAACAGCTTGAACTGAGAGGTCAAGACTATGACCGTAAGCTATGATCACATCACTGCACTCCAGCCTGGGCGACAGGGCAAGACCTTGTCTCAACATAAACAAAACTCTTCTAATCCCTACAACATGCTATGAAGCAGGTACTATTAACCAACCCCATTATACAGATGAGGACACTGAAAGCAGGTAGGTTAAGTAACTCATTCTATATCACAAAGCTCATTAAGTGGCAGATCCAGAATTCACACTTAAGTAGTCTGGCTACAGAGTCTGTGCTTTAATCACTATAGTGATTATTTTCATTTCTCCATATTCCCCTTCTGAGAAGAGAGAATAGCACGTGTCAAGTCTCACTGGCAAGACAGCATGACATGTCTGAAGTTCAGTAAGGCTGGTTTCCCATAGGGGAAAGCAAGTTAAAGCTGGAGAAGCAAGGAGGGCCAGATGAAGCAGAACAAGTAGGAACACAGGTAAGGATTTTAAGCAATCTGGGTTGGTGTTTTCATTTGTTTTTTGATATGGGGGGTCTCATTTTGTTGCTCAAGCTGGTCTCAAATGGCTTGGCTCAAGTCATCCTCCTGCTTCACCCTCCAGAGTAGCAGGAACCACAGGCACAAGCGATCCTGCCCAGCACACAATCTGTGTTTTTTGCAGTCTTGCAGGTGTGAAGATAGCACAGGCAACTAGTTAAGAGGACTCTGCAATAACTTAAGTGAGAGGGGGCTATAGTCTAAATTAGGATAGTAGCAGAGGGAACAAAAAGAAGTGGATGGATCTTACAGATAATTAGGAAACAGTGTCAACAGAACATGTGGTGAAGAAAGAAAGAATTGCAAGAACTTGATTCCCAGTGTCTGGCTCGGGCAATGGGTGAGGGTGGTACCGTTCACTGAGTTAAGAACAGATTGGGCAAGTTTTAAATAAGTTGATGTTGAGAAGACTGTGGTATTGTCTAAACAAAGATGTCCAAAAGGCGCCTGGACACTCGTATAGCTTAGATGGGAGACGTGAGCTAGGGCTAGAGATGTGAAAGTATTTAGAAATTGAAGTTGTGAGACTAGGAAAAAGGACAGAACCCTGAAAAACATCATTTAAGGAAAAGGATCCTACAATATTTACAATATATACTACATTATTTGGTGCTTACCACTGCTCAGTGGTTTACCAATTATTTTACTTTACTCTTCTTTTCCCAACTAAATAAGTTCACTGAAAGCAATGATGCCTCCTATAAGCCTCTGTAACTCCACAGCTTTTCACATATTAATTGGTGTTTGTAAGGTACTTAACCGAGATATTGAAAAGGGATAAATAAAATACACTTGACATAAGGAAAATCCTTTTCTTAGGATTCGTTTGATCTTCCTTTTTCCTTCCAGGCTTTTCCTCCCTCAATTACTGCTACGGACTGTGCTAATCCATGGAAAAAGATGAGTTTGGGGACTGATAACTTTGGAGTTATGCAAAAAGCAAGTTAAGGAGAAATTATTTTGTTTAAGAGAAAAATGGAGAAGAAGGGTCCTTATTTAAAATAAAAGACAAAATTTGTTCTAGTGTATTTTACGGCCACAGAAAAAATGTGTATACTGTCAATGAGAAAATATTCACTGTTCTTGGCCCTCCATCTTCTTCTCACTGATCGACCTCCCCGATCTCTCTATCCTCGTATTCTTTGTATCAGACAAGATTAAGCTTTCCAGAAATTTTGTGAACACCCTAGCCTGAGGTCAAAGCTCCCTTCTCTGTATTCACCGAGCACATGTATGCACTATAAAGTAGCATTCATTATATACCACTTTGTATGGTAACTTTTCCATAATGTGCGATATAAGGATCTTGGGCTATGGACTAATATATCTATCCCACTAAGTCACACGGTGAATAGGTTACTTATACCCTCATATTATCAATTTTTTCATCTGTAAATTAAGAATATTTCCCTTGTTCAACTGCTGTGAAGATAAATGAGATAAAGGAGAATGCATAAAGCACCTAGCACAGTGTCTGGCACCTGTTACAGACTCATTAAATGCCAGTTCTTTCAACAAAATTGTAAACCTTTTAGGGACTATTGAAGAAGTCCACACATAGACATTTCAATTAGAGTACCTAGGAAGACATAAGGAGTATGAGTTTTTGGCAAATACATATCAGTAAAAATGGAACACAGCACTTGAAATTAACATTTCTTATATGAATAATACATTTCCAGAGAGAAGGTATCACTATCATGTGTATCTTTGTAGCCAATGTTATACCTTGGCACTAATAATCAAACATTTGATGAATTAACTGATTAGATGACTGACTTCACCGGCTATCTGCCTTTTCAAATAAGATAGAGGTTTACAGTAAGAGTCTAGAATTAGGTTTTACATTCAACAAATAGTTATGTGCATTGTAGTACATACTGGGCACTACAAGGGTTGCAACAATATACTGAGGTATGATCTTTGCCCTCCAGAAGTTCACAAAGGAGTAGAGAAACTAAAGAAAACAGAAAATATTATATTTTAAAGCTGCCTGAATCCCATCATTTAAAATACTTTTATGACCATCCATTTAATCCCATCTTTCTCATAAAAGTTAAGGCAAAGTGAAGAAATGGAGGGGAGGAGAATGGAGTCCTCCTATGATCTGATATAAGCAGTACTTTACATTTTTTTATACTACTGAACAGGATAACCTATTGAGAAATTTGTAGAGAGAAACTAAATGGGTTCTCCATAAGATCAAGAACAAAGCAAAGATGACTGCTCTCAGCACACCTTTTTTTTTTTTTTTTTTTTTTTTATACACACAGTTTCACTCTTGTTGCCCAGGCTGGAGTACAACAGGGCCATCTTGGCTCACCGCAACCTCTACCTCCTGGGTTTAAGCTATTCTCCTGCCTCAGCCTCCCGAGTAGCTGAGACTACAGGCACACGCCAGCATGCCCAGCTAATTTTGCATTTCCAGTAGAGACATGGTTTCTCCATGGTGGTCAGACTGGTCCTGAACTCCTGAACTCAGGTGATCTGCCCACCTTGGCCTCCCAAAGTTACAGGAGTGAGCCACCGTGCCCAGCCTGCTCTCACCACTCTTAATCAGCATAGTAGTGGAAGTCTTGGCTAATACAAGACAAGAAAAAGAAATAAAACATATGCAGATTGGGAAGGAAGAAATAAAACTTTGTTCACAGATGACATGATTGTCTATGAAGAAAATCCCAAAGAATCAACAAAGAAGACTCCTGGAACTAATAAACAATTATAGCAAGATTGCAGGGTACAAGAAATTACAAACACAATACCATTCACATTAGCAACCCAAAAAAGAAATATTAGGTATAAATCTAACAAAAGTATAAGATATATATGAGGAAAACTTAAACTTCAAAACTCTGATAAAAGAAAGCCAAAAAGATCCAAATTTTAAGTGGAGAGAGTCATATATAACTCTAAGAAGGATTCTCAAAAGGTTAATTCTTTCTAACTTAATCTATAGATTCAACATAATCCCAATCAAAATCCCAGCCAATTGTTTTGTGAACATCGACAACTGATTCAAAAGCTCATGCAGAAAGATAAAAGACCCAGAATAACCAATGCAATATTGAAGAAGAACAAAGTTGGAAGACTGATAGTACTCAACTTCAAGACTTATTATAAAGCCACAGTAATCAAGACAGTGTGATATTGGTGACAGAAAAGACAAACAGATCAATGGAACAGAATAGAGAGCTCAGAAATAGACTCACACAAATATACGCACGTGTTCATTGACAAAGGAACAAAGAACAACAATGGAGAAAAGTTGTTTCAACATATAGTGCTAGAACACCTGGACATGCATATGCTAAAAAAAGAATCTAGACAGAACCCTTACATCTACACAAAAATTAACTCAAAATGGACGTTGATTTAAAATAAAATGGAAAACCATCAATTCTTTTTTTTTAGAGATGGGGTCTCACCATGTTGGCAAGGATGGTCTTGATCTCTTGACCTCGTGATCCCACCTCAGCCTCCCAACGTGTTGCAATAACAGGCCTGAGCCACTGTGCCTGGCCCAGAAAACTATAAAATTTTTATAGGAGGCTGGACATGGTGGTTCACACCTGTAATGCCAGCACTTTGAGAGGCTGAGGTGGGCAGATCACCTCAAGTCAGGAGTTTGAGACCACCTTGGTCAACATGGGAAAACCTCATCTCTACTAAAAATATGAAAATTAGCTGGGTGTGGTGGTGGGCACCTGAAATCCCAACTACTCCGGAGGCTGAAGCAGGAGAATTGCTTGAACTCGGGAGTCAGAGGTTGCAGTGTGCCAAGATCGTGCCACTGCACTCCAGCATGAGCGACATCTCAAAAATAAATAAATAAATATTTAGAGGACAAATTTTTATTTATTTAGAGGATAACATAGAAGAAAACCTAGATGACCTTGGATTTACAATGCCTTCTAAATACAATCCTAAAACACAATTCATTGTTTTCTTAATTTGAGAGTGAAGTAACCAAGCCATCCTTCAGTAGGTGAATGGATAAACTTGGTACGTCCAGAAATAGAACATTATTCAGCACTAAAAAGAAATGAGCTATCAACTCATGAAAAGACATGGAGGAATCTTAAATGCTTATCACTAAGTACAAGAAGCCAACCTGAGAAAAGATGCATACTCAACTATAGGCCATTTTGGAAAAGGCAAAACTGTGGAGACAGAAAAAGATCAGTTGTTGTCAAGAGCTTGCAGGGAGGGAACCAGGTACAAGAAGATGTAGCAGAGGGGATGTTCAGGGTAGTGAGCTATTCTGTATGATATTGTGATGGTGAAATTCGTATCACTATTTATCAAAACCCATAGAATATACTTAATGAATAATAAGTAAACCCTAATGTAGGCTGGGCATGGTGGCTTAAGCCTGTAATCCCAGCACTTTGGGAGGCTGAGGCAGGTGGATCACCTGAGGTCAGGAGTTTGAGACCAGCCTGGCCAACATGATGAAATCCCACCTCTACTAAAAATACAAAAAAATTAGCCTGGCGTGGTGGCATGTGCCTGTAGTCTCAGCTACTCGGAAAGCTGAGGCAGGAGAATTGCTTGAACCTGGGAGGCGGAGGTTGCAGTGAGCTGAGATGGTACCACTGCACTCCAGCATGAGTGACAGAGCAAGACTCTGTCTCAAAATAATAATAGTAATAGGAAAAATTGGGGAGGCGGAGGTATGGTATATGGGCACTCTACTTTCTCCTCCAGGTTTTCTGTAAACCTCAAACTGCTCAAGAAAATAGTCAACTAATTTTTTAAATATTTTCATAACCATCCATTTAATCTCATCTTTCTCACAGAAACTGAGGTGGAGTTGGGAAGTGGGTGAGGAATCTTCCTATGTCTTCATATGAATAACCTATTGAGATTCTCAACTAGCAACAAAATACACCACAGTCAGATTAGCTAAACGAATGTAAGAATGCGTAATAAAACAGTGATGAAAATAGCCAACTAAGCCAGGCAAGGTGGTTTATTCCTATAATCCTAGCACTTTGGGAGGCCAAGGTGGGCGGATCACTTGAGGCTAGCAGTTCGAGACCAGCCTGACCAACATGGAGAAACCCCATCTCTACTAATAACAGAAAAATTAGCCGGGCATGGTGGCACATGCCTGTAATCCCAGCTACTCGGGAGGCTGAAGCACGAGAATCACTTGAACTCAGGAGGCGGAAGTTGTGGTGAGCCGAGATCGTGCCACTGCACTCCAGCCTGGGAAACAATAGGGAAACTCCATCTCAAAGAAAAAAGAAAGAAAATGGCCAACTAGCCTGCAAATGTATGAAAACGCTTTAAATTGCTTCCAATCTATTATTGGTAAAAGATAAAATATCCTCAAAATAGCAACTGAGAAAAGTAAAATAAAGGCAAAAGGGTTTGGGAAGTAAAATTGTAGCTTACCTCAATAAACAGCTTGAAATTCACCTATCTCTTCCAGTTAAGAAAAATAGCTTCTCTGAATAGGAGGAAGTGGAAGAATAGTGAAACTTGGTACATTGTAAAATGGTGTGCTCCTGTGTTGTGCACACAGTAGAGATTTCATAAATACCTACTAACCAACTTCACATAAAGTGTAGTTCCTAAATATAAGATATAATATGCAGCCACTTTGTATTAGTCCATTTTCATGCTGCTGATAAAAGATATACCCAAGACTGGGAAGAAAAAGAGGTTTAATAGAACTTATAGTTCCACATGGCTGGGGAGGCCTCAGAATCATGGCAGGAAGCAAAAGGCACTTCTTACATGGTGGAAGCAAGAGAAAATGAGAAGGATGCTAAAGCGGAAGCCCCTGATAAAACCATCAGCTCTCATGAGACTGATTCACTACAAGAACAGTATGGGGGAAACTGCGCCCATGATTCAAATGATCTCCACTGGCTCCATCCCACAACACATGGGAATTATGGGAGTACAATTCAAGATGAGATTTGGGTGGGGACACAGAGCTAAACCATATCATTCCACCCCAGGCCCCTCCAGATCTCATGTCCTCACATTTCAAAACCAATCATGCCTTCCTAACAGTCCCCTAAAGTCTTAACTCATTTCAACATTAACCCCAAAGTCCACAGTCCAAAGTCTCATCCAAGACAAAGCAAGTCCCTTCTGCCTATGAGCCTGTAAAATTAAAAACAAGCTAATTACTTCCTAGATACAATGGGGGTACAGGTATTGGGTAAATACTAGCTATTCCAAAGGGGAGAAATTGGCCAAAACAAAAGGGTTACAGGGCCCATGCAAGTCCAAAACCCAGTGAAGTAGTCAAAATTTAAGTTCCAAAATGATCTTCTTTGACTCCAGATCTTACATCCAGGTCACCCTGATGTGAGAAGTGGGTTCCCATGGGCTTGGGCAACTCCAACCCTGTGGCTTTGCAGGGTATAGCCACCCTCCTGGCTGCTTTCACGGGCTGGCATTGAGTGTCTGTGGCTTTTCCAGGAGCATGGTGCAAGCTGTCAATGGATCTACCATTCTGGGGTCTGGAGGTCAGTTGCCCTCTTTTCATAGCTCCACTAGATGGTGTCCCAGGAGGGACTCTGTGTGGGGGCTCCGACTCCACATTTCCCTTTCACACTGCCCTAGCAGAGGTTCTCCATGAGGGCATAACCCCTGCAGCAAACTTTTGCCTGGGCATCCAGGCATTTCCATACATCTTCTGAAATCTAGGCGGAGGTTCCCAAACCTCAATTCTTGACATCTATGCATCTGCAAGCTCAACACCACATGGAACCTGCCAAAGCTTGGGGCTTCCAACCTCTGAAGCAACAGACGGAGCTCTACCTTGGCCCCTTTAAGTCACAGCTGGAGTGGCTGGGATGCAGGGCACCAAGTCCCTAGAATTCACACAGCACAGGGATCCTTGGCCCAGCCCACAAAACCATTTTCTCCTAGGCCTCCAGGCCTGTGAGGGAGAGGCTGCCTTGAAGACCTCTGACATGCCCTGGAGGCATTTTCCCCATTGTCTTGGGCATTAACATTCCACTCCTTTACTTATGCAAATTTCTACAGCTGGCTCCCATTTTCTGGGTTTTTATTTTCTATAATATTGTCAGGCTGCAAATTTTCCAACCCTTATGCTCTGCTTCCCTTATGAAACTGAACGCCTTTAACAACATCCAAGTCACCTCTTGAATGATTTGCTGCTTAGAAGTTTCTTCCACCAAATACCCTAAATCATCTTTCTCAAGTTCAAAGTTCCACAAATCTCTAGGGCAGGGGCAAAATGCTGCCAGTCTCTTTGCTAAAACCTAACAAGAGTCACCTTTGCTCCAGTTCCCAAGAAGTTCTTCATCTCCATCCGAGAGCACCTCAGCCAGGACCTTACTGTCCATATCACTATCAGCCTTTTGGGCAAAGCCATTCAACAAGTCTCCAGGAAGTTCCAAATTTTCCCACATTTTCCTGTCTTCTTCTGAGCCCTTCAAACTGTTCCAACCTCTGCCTATAATCGAATTCCAAAGTCACTTCCACATATTCAGGTATCTTTTAAGCAGCACCCCACTCTACTGGTACCAATTTGCTGCATTAGTCCGTTTTCACGCTGCTGATAAAGACATACCTGAGACTGGGGGAAAAAAAGAGGTTTAATTGGACTTACAGTTCCACATGGCTGGGGAGGCCTCAGAATCATGATGGAAGGTGAAAGGCATTTCTTACATGGCGGCGGCAAGAGAAAATGAGAAGGATGCAAAAGGGAAACCCCTGATAAAACCATCAGATCTCATGAAATTTACTTACTATCACAAGAACAGTACGGGGGAAACTGCCCCCATGATTCAAATTATCTCCCACCGAGTCCCTCCCACAACATGTGGGAATTATGGGAGTACAATTCAAGATGAGATATGGGTGTGGACACAGAGCCAAACCATATCACACTTACTTGATATCTAAACAACTATAATTTCCAGAAGCCCATAAAAAAACCATTCCTCTAGTTCCCATTCAGAATCTATCTAAAACCTAGCCACATTACTAACTTTATGTCTAAAAGTACATTGTTAGCTGCTATAGAGCTCTTTAAAAAAAAACCTTTCTATTCAAGTATCATGTGAAGAAAGCTCATAAATAGTTACATTAACAGAAAGTAACATCTATAATATCTGGCATATAAATGGCAAAATGTTTCCTTTTTTTTGTTTTTTAAAAAAGAAGCATTACCCAGGTAAAGTACATATGTCATAATTTCTGATCTCTAGTCACATCATAGAAAGTGATCCCACCAGATACAGTGGCTCATACTTGTAATCCCAACATTTTGGGAGGCTGAGGCAGGAGAGTTGTTTAAAGCCACAAGTTCCAGACCAGCCTGGGCAATAAAGCAAGACCTTGTCTGAACAAATAAAAATTAGTCAAGTGTGGTGCTGTGAGCCTGTGGTCCCAGCTACTTGGGAAGCTGAAGTGGAAGGATTGCTTGGGCCTGGGAGGTCAAAGCCGCAATAAGTAGTGATGGCACCACTGCACTCAAGAATGGGCAACAGAGTGAGTCACTGTCCCCAAAAAAAAAAAAGATTCATGCTGGACACGGTGGTGCATGCCTGTAGTCCCAGCTACTCAGGAGGCTGAGGCTGGAGGATCGCTTGAGCCCAGGAGTTCTGGGCTGTAGCGTGCTATACCAATTGGATGTCCACACTAAGTTCGGCATCAATATGGTGACCTCCCAGGAACAGGGGACCACCAGGTTGCCTAAGGAGGGGTGAACCGGCCCAGGTCAGAAACGGAGCAGGTCAAAACTCCCATGCTGATCAGTAGTGGGATCGCACCTGTGAATAGCCACTGCACTCCAGCTTGGGCAACATAGTGAGACCCCGTTTCTTTAAAAAAAAAAAAAAAAAACAAAGACTCATTAAGAAGGTCTCCACAGCAGGGTGTGGTGGCTGATACCTATAATCCTAGCCCTTTGGGACGCTAAGGTAGGCAGATCACTTGAGCCCAGGGGCTCAAGACCAGCCTGGGCAACATGAGGAAACCCTGTCCCTTTTAAAAAAAAAAAAAAAGGTCTCTATAAAAACATATTTTACAAGTGTGTGGGATGTGTTTGTTTCTCTACTGAAACAAGAACTAACTGCAGGCAGATCATGAGATGGAGACCATCCTGGCCAATAGGGTGAAACCCCATCTCTACTAAAAATACAAAAATTAGCTGGGCACGGTGGCATGCACCTATAGTCACAGCTACTTGGGAGGCTGAGGCAGGAGAATCGCTTGAACCCGGGAGGCAGAGGTTGCAGTGAGCTGAGATTGCGCCGCTGCACTCCAACCTAGCATCAGAGCAAGACCCCATCTCAAAAAAAAAAAAAAGAAAGAAAAATAAGTTCTCAAGAGACAGGAAACTAGCATATTGGGAACTAATGTTTCTGGCACATGGAACCTATAGTAACTACCTTCCAGTCATGAGTCATGGATTAGGCTGCCCCTCTACTGTGAAGCAATTTTTCAGTAAAAGGAGCAGCATATGAATAATGATTTGGACAAGTTCCCAAGAAGAAATCCAAGTGAAGCTAGGTCTGAGAAAATTATACAGTATACATTATACTAATGATGTTTTCTTACTCCCTCCTATACTATTCTTACTGGCAAAGAAAGTGAAATTTAGAGTCTTTAGTTCTATCTAAATTTTACTATTTTTTTATGAATTTCAGTAATACTGAATAAAATTGTACAGGTATTATCTTGGTTTTAAATTTTATGAAAGTGAATCATTTAATGCATTATTATAAGTTACTTAGTGATTACACTTGCGAAAAGCTCTCACTTGTCACATACCCACCCCAGCACACACACACAATGACACCAGAAGGCAATACTCTGCTTTACCTTCTGCTGAAAAGTCTGCTACCTCCAACGCTTGAGGTCCATACACGAAGCCCTCCTGGAATCTATGAACACAGCAGAGGCAAAAGGCAGAGAAGTTTATGTAGATTTAAAGTTACACTGCCCAAAACACAAAATGCCAAATGCCTATCACAAGTCTACATATCTGCCAAGAAAATCAGATTTTAGATTTGACAATGAGCAAATCAAAAATATATATATAACATTCACAATTCATTATATATAATGCAGCTTATTGTATCAAAAAAACGAAAGTTGAGCCTTAACTAATTATATTCCTTTTTTTTGAGACGGAATCTCATTCTGTCGCCCAGGCTGGAGTGCAGTGGATTCAAGCGATTCTTCTGCCTCAGCTTCCCAAGTAGCCAGAACTACAGATGCACGCCACCATGCCCAGCTAATTTTTGTATTTTTAGTAGAGATGGGATTTCACCATGTTGGCCAGGAGGGTCTCGATCTCTTGACCTCGTGATCCACTCACCTCAATCTCCCAAAGTGCTGTGATTACAGGTGTGAGCCACCGCACCCAGAACTAATTACATTCTTACCAAAAGAAGCAATTTATGCTACTGGAAAAACTAATACAGCAATAAAGTATGAATTTATATACACTGAAAGTAACAATTCAACTTTCTAAATTGTGTGAGAGAGCCAATACATATGCAGTAGTCCCCCCTTATTCATGGGGGATATGTTCCAAGACCCCCAGTAGCTGCCTGAAATCTGGGATAGTACCAGACACCTGATATACACTTTTTTTAATCTAATAACTAAGTGACAGGTAGTGTCTACAGCATAAATACATTGGACAAAAGGATGATTCATGTCCTCAGAGGGACAGAGCAGGACAGTGCTGGACAGCACAAAATTTCATCATGTGACTCAAAATGGGTACAATTTAAAACATGAATTCTTTATTTCTGGAATTTTCCATTTAATATTTTCAGACCGCAAGTCAGTAACTAAAACAGCAGAAAGCAAAACTGCAGATAAGGGGACTACTATATAAAGAATATAAAGCAAATTAAAGGCTAGGCACAGTGGGTCACACACGTAATCCCAGCACTGTGGGAAGCCAAGGCCAGCAACTGCTTGTGCTCAAGAGCTCAACGCCAGTGTGGACAACAGGGCGAAACCCCATCTCTACTAAAAATACAAAAACTAGCTGGACATAGCAGTGCACACCTGTAGTCCCAGCTACTTGGGAGGCTGATGTGGGAGGATCACCTGAGCCCAGGAGGTTAGTGAGTCCTGATCACACCACTGTACTCCAGCCTCGGCGACAGAGCAAGACCTTGTCTCAAAAGAAATAAAAAAGAAATTCGGTAGAAAAATTTACTTCACAAAATGGAGTGTAGACGGCCCTACAGCTCAAGGTACATTTTCTTCTTAGAACCAGAAATTGTTGGGAATATAGGAGAAAAACAATTAAAAACAGACCTAGAAGAGGACAAGGTGAAAGAAAAAAGGGGAAAGTAGGACTGTAAAGCTATTCTAGTAGCAAGATTTAATTTAATTCTGACAGCAATATTGAAATAAGCAAGGTACTACATATGCTAGGCAGTATGGGAGAAATCTACCTTGTTCGAGTATCATAAAATAAAAACAATCATGAAATATGAAAGGCTTTTCAGAAAATATTCATGTAAAAAAAATAGAATTTAATCAGGTAAAATATTTAGATCTCAGATTTTATTTCATTCTTTTCTGGTGATAGGGATAAAAGACTATAAAATACAGCTGATGTATAAGAAAAATGAAGGAGATAAATTTTATCAGCTGTTAAATTTAAAAGAGAAGAGCATGTTATCTTTATGGAATATTTAGAAATCTTTAAAAATATCACCAAATAATTAGGAAAGAAGGAACAAAGTATTGTCTTAAAACCTGATGACATGTCAAGGAAAAAACAGTATTTTAGAACACTGGCCCTGAAGCCAGGTGACTTCAGTTTAAATCCAAGATAGTTCACTTAATTGCTTTGTGACATCAGGCACTTAATCTCTTAGTATAACCAGAGTTGTTCAATGAGGACACCTTCACCATCTCTCAGATTTATACTGAATATCAGTGAAACGAGGTTTTTAAAAATGTTATAAATCACAGAATGCTATTTTATGCAAAAATTTAAGCCAGTGCATTCTATTTAAATTAGCAACTAAGCAAAAGTTGTTAACTAAGAACCAAAGAAAATAGCCAGGCAGTGGGTCACACCTGTAATCCCAGCACTTTGGGAGGCGGAGGTGGATGGATCACCTGAGGTCAGGAGTTCAAGATCAGCCTGGCCAACATGGCAAAAACCCCCTCTCTACTAAAAATACAAAAATCAGTTGAGTGCAGTGGCAGGCACCTGTAATCCCTGCTCAGGAGGCTGAAACAGAAGAATCGCTTGAACTTGGGAGGTGGAGGTTGCCGTGAGCTGAGGTCAGGCCATTGCACTCCAACCTGGGCAACAAGAGTGAAACTCCATCTTAAAAAAATAAAAAATAAATAAATAAATAAATAAATAAATAAATAAATTATTTGCCCAGCCAAAGGAGAATCTGGGGAGCTGTGTGAGGAAGCCCCAAGAAGCAAAGCAAAAGTTTGAGCTGGCCAAAAGAGCCTAGAATAGCTAAATGGCAGCCAGAAGAGCACAGTCCCCAAGAGATGATTATATCAAATTACTAATCTACCAATATGCCCAGCCCCAGCTGTACCTTCTTTTAATTCCCAAAACAGCCTTCTAGACTGCACCCTCCTCGACAGTAGTGCTTGTGACATTTTACATTAAGTGCATTTGACATACTATGTTGAAACACAGTAACTACTTGCATATTACATATAATCCTAAAAACCGAAGAGATAAATTCCTATCAAATAAAACAATAATAGCAGCTAAGGCTTATGTAGAATGTTTGATGTGCCAGGCACAGTTCTAAGAGTTCTACAAGCACTAACTCATTTGGTCTTCACAACTCTGACACAGGTACTATTATACTTTAAAGATGAAGAAATGAGGTACAGAGAGTTTAAGAAACTTGCCCAAAAGCATGCAGCCAGAAGTGGCAAAAACCCAGATCACTTCTAGAAACATGTTCTTAATCACCACATCATCCAGCCTATGAAATTAAAATCATACAAACCAGGCATCTATCTATATGTAAGAAGCCAAACAATTATACATGTTCTTAAGTATTCAACCATGCTATATATTCCTCAGCATATGCAACATTTTCTCAGAAAATTCAAATTAAAATGATGGCGTATAAAAGAGGTAACAAAGTGAGAAATGTTTGATATGAAACTAAAAGAAAAATTAAAACTTTTTTAAAAGAAAAGTCCTTAAAATTTAAAATCAATATATCCAAATAATAAATAATATTGGTATAAGAGTAGCAAGACTATTTGTTTTTTAAACCTGCTGCCATTTGATTACATAACTCAAACATTTTGTAAACTTTAAAATCTCAATACAATAAGATACCACCTCATACCTTATGATGGATACTATCGAAAAACTAAAATCAAAGAAAAACTAAAGAAAAAGAAAATAACAAGTGTTGGTGAGGATGTGGAAAAGCTGGAACCCTTGTGTACTGCTGGCGGGAGTGTAAAATGGTGCAGCTGCAATGGAAAATAGTGGTTCCTGAAAAAATTAAACACAGAATTACCATATAATCCAGCTGTTCCACTTCTAGGTACAGAGTCAAAAGAACTAAAAGCAGGGACTCAAGGAGATATTTCTATACCCACATTTGTAGCACCATTATTCACAGTAGCCAAAATGTGGAAGTGATCCAAGCTTCCCTTAACAGATGAGTGGATAAACAATTGGTAGCATATACATAGAATAGAATATTAGCCATAAAAGGGGGAAATTCTGACACAAGCTACAACAAGCTTTAAGGCATTATGCTAGGTGAAATAAGCCCTCACAAAAGGACAAACACTATAGATCCCATGTATATGAGGTGCCTAGTAGTCAAATTCACAGAGACAGAGAGTAAAATGGTGGTTGCCATGGGCTGGGAGAAGGGAAGAATGGGGATTTACTCTTTAATAGGTACAGAGTTTCAGATTTGTAAGATGAAAGAGGTCTGTGGATGGATGGTGGTGATGGGAGCACATTACAAATGTACTCAATGCCACTGAACGGTATACCCAAATGATTAAGATGGTAAATTTCTTGTTATGTGTATTTTATCACAATTTTTTAAAAAGTAACATGTGCTAAGTACAGAAAATCTAAAAAGGGAATTGCAAAAAAGAAAAATAAAATTATTTCATCTCCCAGAAAACCACTGTAAACCCATGTAATGTATATTGTCACATAGTTTTTGGGAGGCCAAGGCGGGTGGATCACAAGGTCAGGAGTTCAAGACCAGCCTGGCCAAGATGGTGAAACCCCGTCTCTACTAAAAATACAAAAATTAGCCAGGCATGGAGGTGAGCGCCTGTAATCCCAGCTACTGGGGAAGTTGAGAGAGGGAACTGCTTGACCCCAGGAGGCTGAGGTTGCAGTGAGCAGGTATCATGCCACTGCACTCCAGCCTGGGCAACAGAGCTAGACTCCATTACAAAAAAAAAAAAAAAAGAAATTCCTATCAATGTCTTTCTTACAAATGTTAATCCTCTTTAGTACTGAAATATTTAATTTTACTAAAAGTTTAATTGGAAACCTTTTAATTCAAAGGTTAAAACAATTAAAGTATAATTTTTGCCCCTCTAAAATAATTATCAAAATAATCACTTTATTCCTGTAAGTTTCCCAAGAGAATAGCTTTTACTCAGAGTTACCACAGAGTTTCAATTCTTATATTTATTAACCAAATCAGTCTTGTGTAGGCAATCACATGTATTACTACTTGGGTAAATAGTACTAAATTGTTTTCCCGACCTCCACTATCCATCCTCTTTGTGGTAAACACTACTGTCTGCCTAGTATACACCCATTCTCCCTTTCTTCCTTAGGAACAGACGATGGTTTTATTCTGGGAGGCATGTATCCAGGTAAAAGTGTATATTTCCCAGCCTTCCTCACTGCTAGGACTGGTCAATAAGCTAGAAGTGGAAGTTACTGGATGGGACACTTCCAAGATAGCTACTTAAAGGGAACTTAGCTAGAAATGTGTCTGTAGTTCAGATATGGTGGATGGCACTCCAGCAGTCATTCTGGACAATAAGGGTAATGGAAACTGTGCCAACGGACAGTGAACCAGACAGAAGGAACTCGGGTCTGTGATGATCCTAGAGTCATCATGCCAAAACTGGACAACAGTGTTGAGAAATATACCTCGATGTTGTTGAGACCACCTGTTTTGTATTGTAGTTGAACCTAAATCTAACTAATATACCCACCTTTACACTGGTATAACAGTGATCTTTCTAAAATGCAAATCAGAATCCTCGAAATCTTTATCTTGGTACACAGGACCTTTCATGATTTCTTTGACCTCTGCTTATAACTGCAGCCTGTGTACCAAGATAAAGATTTTGAGGATTCTGATTTGCATGCCTGTAATCCCAGCACTTTGGAAGGCAGAGGCAAGAGGATCACTTGAACTCAGTAGTTTGAGACCAGCCTGGGCAACGTAGTGAGACCCCCATCTCTACAATAAATAAATAAATTTTTTAAACCTCATATTCTCAAGCACTTAAAAAGGAGGCTGGCCACTGTGTTTCATGCCTATAATCCCAGCACTTTGGGAGGCCGAGGCAGGCAGATCACCCAAGGTCAGGGATTCAAGACCAACCTGGCCAACATGGCAAAACCCCATCTCTACTAAAAATACAAAAATTAGCTGGGTGTGGTGGCACACATCTGTAATCCCAGCTATTCAGGAAGCTGAGACAAGAGAATCACTTGAACCCAGGAGGCAGAGGCTGTAGTGAGCCAAGATCGCACCACCGCACTCCAGCCTGAAAAAAAATCAGCTGGGTGTGGTGGCATGCATCTGTAATCCTAGCTGCTCGGGAGACTGAGGCAAGAATCACTTGAACCTAGGAGGCGGAGGTTGCAGTGAGCCGAGATCACACCACTGCACTCCAGCCTGGGCAACAGAGCGACACTCCATCTCAAAAAAAAAAAAAAATCACACTGCTGCCTTCATTTCAAATCACAACACACAAAAAAATCTCCTATCAAGGTATATATCAGAAGACACCAGAATTTATCTTAAGACGGTTGGTAACACTTAAATTTCCTTAACTACAAAATACCATTTTTCTTCCAAAATAAACCAAGCTTCCTGAGTGGATAAACAAACCTATTTTTTTCAGTATACTTGTTCAGGTGTTCCAGAGAAGGCAATGATGAACATTTTACCTCATTTCAAGATATCTCTACAACAAATATTTATTGGAATCAATTCTGTGCCAGGCATTGTACTACGCAATTAAAATACTGAATGATGAGCTATTTGAAAGAAGAAAGTTCCAAGGTACTATGAGTGCACAAGAGGAGTATCGTGCACATTTCTTACCTCTGGAAGATTTCTTATCATCCTATCTTCCAGAGATGAGATTTCCTATCTTCCAGAGATGAGAAAGCACAGAGGAGGTGACATTTAGATATACTTTTAAATTTTTTACAGGAAAAATGAAACTTGCAGGAAAGAGATTTTAACTTTCTTTTTTATAATCTCAAGTTTGTTAAGACAGAAGAAGCCAGTGTCTTTTAGTGTCTACTACATAGCATTATGCAGTTCTTTATGTAGATTATCTTGATGAACCATTCAAAAAGTTGTAAGGAAAGAAAACGTGTGCAATATTAGTGTATTAGTCCATTTTGCATTGCTAGAAAGGAATACCTCAAACTGGCTAATTTATAAAGAAAAGAGGTTTATCTGGCTCATGGTTCTGCAAGCCATGTAAGAAACATGGTACCAGCATCTGCTTCCGGTGAGGGCCTCAGGAAGCTTTCAATCATGGCACAAGGGGAAGGGGAGCCAGTGTGTCACATGGCAACAGAAGGAGCAAGAGAGAAAAGAGGGATATTCCAGATGCTTTCTGAACAACCACATCTCCCTGGGAACTGATAGAGTAAAAACTAACTCGTTACCCAGGACAGCACCAAGCCAGTCATAAGGGATCTGCCCCCATGACCCAAATATTTCCCAGTTAGCCCCACCTCCAACAGTGGAGGTCAATGTTCAACCTGAGATTTAGAGGGGACAAATATCCAAACTGTATCAGACAGCTGCCTGTTCCCAATGGTAAGAAACACAGCAGAACCTAATGAAGGCAGACCCAATTTGGACTGAGTGTGGTGGCTCACACCTCTCACACTAGCACTTTTAGGAGGCCAAGGCAGGCAGATGGCTTGAGCTCAGGAGTCGAGACCAGTCTGGGCAATATCATAAAACCCCGTTTCTACAAAAACTAGCCAGGCGTGGTGCCACATGCCAGTAGTCCCACCTACTCAGGAGGCTGAGGTGGGAGGATTGCTTGAGCCCAGGAGGTTGAGGCTGTAGTGAGCCAAGATCGTGTCACTGTACTCCAACCTGGGTGACAAAGTGAGACCCTGTCTCAAAAAAAAAAAACCCTATTCAGGGATACAATCAAGCTTTTAATTTAGAGTCAAAAATCAAAGACTCTCTGCCAATAATTTGCCAAAGTGGCTCCCTAACCCCACCTCAATCCCAGTTCCCCAGAATAAAAATTTGAAGATTCCAGCATAAACTTTGTGAAGTTTAAAAAGCTAATGCTACAATTACACACCAAAACAGAAGCAAATTCTCAAAGAAACCTGCTAACCTCAACTAATAAAAGAAACATAATTAATAAGAGAAAAGGGCATGATAAATAGCTTTTATCTGTCAAAACAAAATTGAATTCTTACTTTTACTCTCCCCTTCTAAATAAACTCAGAAACACAGGAGGAAAATAAGAACAAAAGGACAGACTTTCCACTCTCAAATTACGCTGTTGGTAAAAACTGCTATTTGTCCCTTTTATGCCCAAATGATGCCACAATTTGGTTCTAGATTCCAGGAAATCCCTCCCATCCTGGCCATTTATCTGTCCTTCACCCCAGTTGCCAAACCGGTCACTGAATCCTAGCTCCTAAAAAATCCCTGGAACTTTTCCCCAATTCTGCACCTTTTCTACCCCCACAGCTACCACTAAGCAACAGGTCCTCATCATTTCTATTTGGACCTAATAGAAAAGCAGCCATCTGCTTCCAATGTCATCCAACTTTTGTCCTTTCCACCATCTACACTGCTGCAAAACTGATCATAAAATATATATTTTATGTAAAACTATACAGCAAACTGTCAAGTAGTGGTTCTATCTAGTGAATGAAATTATAGGGACTTTTCACTGCCTGCATTTTTTTTAATACTTGTTTGCATTTTACAACAAACATGTATTCCCTTTACAGTCAGAAAAAAAAAATCACTGTTTCCATTTTGGGAACTAAAAGAACTCATTCCACTTGGATCTATTACTCCCTTTCTCCATCAGGTTAAGGGCCAAATTCTTTAGCCTGGCACACATTACCATGCTCTCCCTTTCTCTCAAATGTATTTCCAACCTCCATCCTGAGAATTTGCTCTAGACATACTGAATGATTTGCTGTTGTTCTTTCCTTCACAATTTTATAGATTTTGCTTCTTCTGCATAGACTACAAAGATGTAACAATAATGTTGAGACTGTTCCAAATAAGCAATCTACCTCCCACTAATAGTTACCGTAAATTATTAATCTAAGAAGAATGAAGTTTCACTTGTTCACCTGCAACACAGTTTTCCTACAGTCCCACCATTACACCAACATACTAAATTCTTTCCTTATCAGGGTAACTGATGTTTTTAAAAGGATAAAATAACATGACACTTTGCATACAAAGCCTGAGAGATGACATGGGAGGAGGCAGCACAACGCAGAGTACTAACTTTGGGTAGGAGCAGAAACAGCAGACAAACACAGGGCAAGGACCCTGGTTAAATTTGCTGCTCATGTTTTCAGTGTAATAGCTTTACTTGAAGTGTTGCAAATTTCCACATCAAGTAAAAGCACAATAAAGTTAAAAGTAGAAAATACTAAAAATATCTGAGCTGGGTGTGGTGGCTCACACCTATAATCTCAGCACCTTGGGAGGCCAAGGCAGGCAGGTCACTTGAGGTCAGGGGTTCGAGACCAGCTGGCCAACACTGTGAAACCCGGAACTACAAAAATTAGTCAGGCATGGTGGTGCATGTCTGTAGTCCCAGCTACTCAGGAGGCTGAAGCAGGAGAATCGCTTGAACCTGGGAGGCGGAGGTTACAGTGAGCCAAGATCACACCACTGCACTCTAGCCTGGGCAACACAGCAAGACTCTGTCTCAAAAAAGAAAAGAAAATACCAATATTATCTTTATTACTTTCCCTCCCTTCTTTACATGAAAACTCAAAAGTTGGTCACATTTTCTTCTTATTTTAGGTTAAAAGGGTACATGTGCAGTTTTGCTACATATGTAAATTGCATGCATGTCACAGGGGTCTGGCATATGGATTATTTTGTCACCCAGATAATAAGCATAGTACCTGATAGTTTTTTTTTATTCTCTGCACGTCATACAATCAATGCTTCAAAAGATAGGTAGTTTTTCAATCTTCACCCTCCTCCCACCCTCCACCTTCAAAAAGGCCCCAGTGTCTGTTGTTGCTTTCCTTGTGTCCATGTGTATTCAATCTTTAGCTCCCACTTGTAAGTGAGAACATGATATTTGGTTTTCTGTTCCTGAGTTAATTTGTTTAGGAAAATGGGCTCCAGCTCCATCCATGCTGTTGTAAAGGACATGATTTTGTTCTTTTATTATGGCTGTGTAGTATTCCATAGTATATATGTACCATATCTTCTTCGCCCAGAAAGATAAAGATAGAGGCTCATCTACCACCATTAATGGGCCTCTAGGTTGAAACCGTATCTGTTATTGTGAATAGAGCAGCAATGGAAATTTGTGTGCATGTGTCCCTATAGAACAATTTTTATTCTTTTGGGTATATACCCATTAATGGGATTGCTGGGTCAAACGGTAGTTCTAAGTTCTTTGAGAAACCTCCAAGCTGCTTTCCACGGTAGCTGAAGTAATTTACATTCCCACCAGCAGTGTATAAGAATTACCTTTTGTCCACAACTTCTCTAGCATCTGTTATTTTTTGACTTTTTAATAATAGCCATTCTGCTGGTGCAGTGGCTCATGCCTGTATTCCCAGCACTTTGGGAGGCTGAGGTGGGTGGATTACTTGAGTTCAGGAGTTGAGACCAGCCTCTACTAAAAATATAAAAGTTAGCTAGGCGTGGTGGCACGAACCTGTAATAACGGCTAATCAGGAGGCTTAGGCAGGAGAATTGCTTGAATCCAGGAGGCAGAGGTTGCAGTGAGCTGAGATCGAGCCACTGCACTCCAGTGCAACAGAGTGAGACTCCATCTCAAAAAAACATAATAATAGCCATTCTGAGTGGTGTGAGATGGTATCACAATGTGATTTTGATTTGCATTTCTCTAATGATCAGTGATGTTAAGCATTTTTTTTCCACCCCTTCACCTTGAGAGCATTTTTTCATATGCTTGTTAACCACATATATGTCTCCTTTTGAGATCTGTCTGTTCACATCTTTTGCACATTTTTAAATGGGATTGTTTTTTGTTTAAGTTCCTTATAGATTCTAGATATTAGGCTTTTGTTAAATGCACAGCTTGCAAATATTTTCTCCTACTGCCTGTTTACTCTGTTGATAGTTTCTCTGCTGTGCAGGAGCTATAGTTAAATTAGGTCCTACTTCTCAATTTTTGTTTTTGTTTCAATTGCTTTTGATGTCTTCATCATGAAATCTTTGCCAGAGCCTAGGTCCAGAACGATATTTCCTCCATTTTCTTCTAGGGTTTTTTTTTTTTTTTTTTTTGAGACGGAGTTTTGCTCGTTACCCAGGCTGGAGTGCAATGGCACAATCTCGGCTCACCACAACCTCCCCCTCCTGGGTTCAAGCAATTCTCCTGCCTCAGCCTCCCGAGTAGCTGGGACTACAGGCACATGCCACCACACCCAGCTAATTTTTGTATTTTTAGCAGAGACGGTGTTTCACCATGTTGACCAGGATGGTCTCGATCTCTTGACCTCGTGATCCACCTGCCTCAGCCTCCCAGAGTACTGGGATTACAGGCATGAGCCACCGCGCCTGGCCACATTTTAACTTTTTTTTTAGACAGGGTCTCACTGTGTTGCGCAGGCTGGTCTCAAACTCCTGAGCTTAAGGAATTCTTCCACCTTGGCCTCCCAAAGTGCTGGGATTACAGAAATGAGCCACTGTGTCTGGCCAAATTTTAACTTTTTATAATAGACGTGTGTCTATTTCATGGTAGTACATAACATCAACTAGTATCTACACATATTTTATACATTCATGACATATCTAATTTTTTTCTTTTTTTCCATATTTCTAGGCTATGCAATTCATCTACAAGCTTATTCAAATTGCTGCAAATCTCCAAAAAATTTTCCTACATATTTATTGAAAAAAATCCACATATAAATGGACCTGCACAGTTCAAATTTTGTTCAAAAGAGAACTGTGGTTCTCATTATCTTTATAAACCCTGTTTCATTCTTAAATGTTGGGATAGGAGTTAGAAAAACCAATACATAGCTATGCATGTACTCAACACCAATATATCATATGCTGAAACATATTATGTGATAGTAAGGAAGGCATTTTCTATTTCTAGACTTCTTCTGAGGCAAGCAATTTGAACCAGATAAGATTCCATATAGCTCTAAAGGCTTATGCTGTGTTTATACTGCTACCCATAAATACATCAAAGAGGAGATTTTTAAGTTTTTAATTAAATTATATAGGTTCTTGGCCTGGGCATGGTGCCTCACGACGGTAATCGCAGCACTTTGGGAGGCAAAGGCAGGTAAATCACGTGAGGTCTGCAGTTCAAGACCAGCCTGGCCAACATGAAGAAAACCCATCTCTATTAAAAATAGAAAATTAGCCCAGCGTGGTGGCAGACACCATAATCCCAGCTACTGGGGAAGATTAGGCACGAGAATCACTTGAACCTGGGAAGCAGAGGTTGCAGTGAGCCAAGATCATGCCGCTGCATTCCTGCATTCCAGCCTGGGTGACAGAGCAAGACTCTGTCTCAAAAAATAATAGTAGGCCGGGCGCAGTGGCTAACGCCTGTAATCCCAACACTTTAGGAGGCCGAGGTGGGCGGATCACAATGTCAAGGGATCGAGACCATCCTGGCCAACATGGTGAAACCCCGTCTCTACTAAAAATACAAAAAAATTAGCTGGGCGTGGTGGCGCCTGCCTGTAGTCCCAGCTGCTCGGGAGGCTGAGGCAGGAGAATTGCTCGAACCCAGGAGGTG